>JAPDDO010000449.1:0-17500 GCA_027422415.1 Schizothorax lantsangensis
ATCTATTTTTCATATTGTGCATATAATAGTACTCTTATAAGGACTCATAATTTACTTGAAAAGAGACATTTACATCATCTACACACACCATTGTGCTTGGACTCAGATTGATGGCCTTGAGTTAAACCGCATTGTTTCAGTGACCTTCTGTGTCGTTGCCCACAACGCTTCGGTGACAGGACTTTGACATAACAAACAGGGAAACAATAAAAGGCATGACTTATTTCACATCCAGCTAGCAACTCTGTCCAAGCTGTTGTCATAGCTTAGTAGGCTTTTTATTAGAATAGAAAATAGCAAGGGTCCATAGAAAAATACTGTTGTACGTTTTTTTTGCAGCGGGGCAACTCAAGAACGCTAGACACACAAGTACTCTGGCTCTTTTGCCCCAAGGCTGATGAAGCTGCTTTTTGCCAAGCCAACATCAAAGTTAGTTTACGAAAAACCTATGTACCTTCTAGTTATTATTATTCTTCTTGAGACTAAAATTTCTGACTGTATCTCCTCCTAGAGCTTTAACTCTACAAACTCCAAACTCAGTCCAGATCTTCAGACTGATCTCGCCGGGTGTGCTATATCTTTTCTAACTGATCAGACTTATGATTTTCATAAAAATAAAGATTAAAACTCATAAAAATCCCATAGACTTACATTGACGGAATGTTCAGATGAGCCAAGACTATTCAAACTCCAACTGTCAAAATTCAAATCTAAACGCACTGAAGCCCATTAGACTCAATCAGACTTCCCTTCTATGTACTATTTCTATCCAATTCAAAGTAATTTAAGCTTCCACTCTATCTAATTCTATTTCTAATCTATCTAAATCATGCTAGCAACATGCTAATCATGCTTTAAACATGCTAGTAACATGCTAATCATGCTAGAATCATGCTAGCAAAATGCTAGTAACTTGCTAAACATACTAACGACATGCTAATCATGCTAGAAACATGCTAGCGACATGCTAGTAACTTGCTAATCATGCTAACGACATGCTAATCATGCTAGAAACATGCTAGCGATATGCTAGTAACTTGCTAATCATGCTAGTGATATGCTAGTAACATGCTAATAATGCTAACAACATGCTAGCGACATGCTAGTAACTTGCTAATCATGCTAACGACATGCTAATCATGCTAGAAACATGCTAGCGACATGCTAGTAGCATGCTAATCATGCTAGAGACATGCTAATAGCATGCTAATCATGTTAGAAACATGCTAGCGACATGCTAGTAAACATGTTAATCTTGCTAGAAACATGCTAACGACATGCTAGTAACATGCTAATCATGCTAGCAACATGCTAGTAACTTGCTAATCATGCTAGAAATATGCTAGCGACATGCTAGTAACATGCTAATCATGCTAGAAACTTGCTAGCGAAATGCTAGTAGTAACATGCTAATCATGCTAGCAACATGTTAGTAGCATGCTAATCATGCTAGAAATATGCTAGCTAGCGACATGCTTAGTAACATGCTAATCTGCTAGAAAACTTGCTAGCGACATACTAGTAACATGCTAATCGTGCTAGAAAATGCTAGCGACATGCTAGTCACATGCTAATTATGCTAGAGACATGCTAGTAGCATGCTAATCATGCTAGAAAACATGCTCGACATGCTAGGAACATGCTAATCATGCTAGAAACATGCTAGCGACATGCTAGTCACTTGCGAGTCAGTGCTATGTATAACATGCTAGTCACTTGCTAATCATGCTAGCAACATGCTAGTCACTGGTTAAACCAACTAACAACCACCCTGACTACCCTAGCAATGCATAGCAACACCCTAGCAACCACCCCGGGTACCTTAGCAACCGCATAGCAACACCTTAGCAACCACCCCAGGTACCCTAGCAACACCCTAGCAACCACCCCGGTTACCCTAGCAACCGCATGCAACACCCTAGCAACCACCCTGGTTACCCTAGCAACCGCATAGCAACACCCTAACAACAACCCAGAGTACCCTAGCAACTGCATAGTAACACTTAGCAACCACCATGGGTACCCTAGCAACCGCATAGCAACACCCTAGCAACCACCCTGGGTATCTAAGCAACCACATAGCAACACCCTAACAACCACCCAAGGTACCTTAGCAACCACCCCGGGTACCCTAGCAACACCTAGCAAACCACCCCGGTTACCCTAGCAACCGCATAGCAACACCCTAGCAACCACCCTGGTTACCCTAGCAACCGCATAGCAACACCCTAACAACCACCCTGACTACCCTAGCAACTGCATAGCAACATACCTAGCAACCACCCCGGGTACCTTAGCAACCGCATAGCAACACCTTAGCAACCACCCGGGTACCCTAGCAACCACCCCGGTTACCTAGCAACCGCATAGCAACACCCTAACAACCACCCCAGGTACCTTAGCAACCACCCCAGGTTCCCTAGAAACCGCTAGCAACACCCTAGCAACCGCGTAGCAACACCCTAGCAACCACCCCGGGTACCTTAGCAACCGCGTAGCAACACCTTAGCAACCACCCCGAGTACCATAGCAACCTAATAGCAACATCCTAGCAACCGACCCAGATACCCTAGCAACCGCATTGCAACACCCTAGCAACCAACCCGGGATCCTTAGCAACTGCATAGCAACACCCTACCACCCTATCTACTCTATCTATCTATCTATCTATCTATCTATCTTGTTATTTAAACTTCAGACTTCTTCAAATGAACACCTTCAAACTGCAGAGCTTTTCAAACTACTTCTAATAGGTCAGACTTTCTCAAGCCAACTTCAAAGTTTGTTCACAAACTTTTTTATCTAGTTATTATTATTATTCTTCTGAGACTAAATTTCTGACTGCTACTCCTCCTAGAGCTTTAAACTTACAGACTCCAAACTCAGTCCAGATCTTCAGACTGATCTCGCGGGTGTGCTATATCTTTTCTAACTGATCAGACTTATGATATTCATAAAAATGAAGATTAAAAATCATAAAAATCCCATAGACTTACATTGACGGAATGTTCAGATGAGCCAAGACTATTCAAACTCCAACTGTCAAAATTCAAATCTAAACACACTGAAGCCCATTAGACTCAATCAGACTTCCCTTCTATGTACTATTTCTATCCCATTCAAACTAATTTAAGCTTCCACTCTATCTAATTCTATTTCTAATCTATCTAAATCATGCTAACAACATGCTAGTAACATGCTAATCATGCTTTAAACATGCTAGTAAAATGCTAATCATGCTAGAATCATGCTAGCAACATGCTAGTAACTTGCTAATCATGCTAGCAAAATGCTAGTAACATGCTAATCATGCTAGAAACATGCTAATAGCATGCTAATCATGTTAGAAACATGCTAGCGACATGCTAGTAACATGCTAATCATGCTAGAAATATGCTAGCGACATGCTAATAACTAGCTAATCATGCTAACAACATGCTAATTTGCATGCTAATCATGCTAGTGACATGCTAATCATGCTAGAAACATGCTAGCGACATGCTAGTAACATGCTAATCATGCTAGCGACATGCTAGTAACTTGCTAATCATGCTAGAAACATGCTAGCGACATGCTAGTAACTTGCTAATCATGCTAGAAACATGCTAGCGACATGCTAGTAACTTGCTAATCATGCTAGCAAACATGCTAGTGACATGCTAGTCACATGCTAATCATGCTAACAGCATGCTAATAACATGCTAATCATGCTAGCGACATGCTAATCATGCTAGAAACATGCTAGCGACATGCTAGTAACATGCTAATCATGCTAGAAACATGCTAGCGACATGCTAGTAAAATGCTAATCATGCTAGCGACATGCTAATCATGCTAGAAACATGCTAGTGACATGCTAGTCACATGCTAATCATGCTAACAGCATGCTAATAACATGCTAATAACATGCTAATCATGCTAGCGAAATGCTAATCATGTTAGAAACATGCTAGCGACATTCTAGTAACATGCTAATCATGCTAGCAACATGCTAGTAACTTGCTAATCATGTTAGCAAACATGCTAGTGACATGCTAGTCACATGCTAATCATGCTAACAGCATGCTAATAAAATGCTAATCATGCTAGCAACATGCTAATCATGCTAGAAACATGCTAGCGACATGCTAGGAGTAAATGCTAATCATGCTAGAAACATGCTAGTGACATGCTAGTAACATGTTAATCATGCTAGAAACATGCTAGCGACATGCTAGTAACATGCTAATCATGCTAGAAACACGCTAGCGACATGCTAGTAAAATGCTAATCATGCTAGCGACATGCTAGTAACATGCTAATCATGCTAGCGAAATGCTAATCATGTTAGAAACATGCTAGCGACATGCTAGTAACATGCTAAGCAAGCTAGCAACATGCTAGTGACTTGCTAATCATGCTAGCAAACATGTTAGTGACATGTTAGTCACATGCTAATCATGCTAGCGAAATGCTAATCATGTTAGAAACATGCTAGCGACATTCTAGTAACATGCTAATCATGCTAGCAACATGCTAGTAACTTGCTAATCATGTTAGCAAACATGCTAGTGACATGCTAGTCACATGCTAATCATGCTAACAGCATGCTAATAAAATGCTAATCATGCTAGCAACATGCTAATCATGCTAGAAACATGCTAGCGACATGCTAGTAACATGCTAATCATGCTAGAAACATGCTAGTGACATGCTAGTAACATGTTAATCATGCTAGAAACATGCTAGCGACATGCTAGTAACATGCTAATCATGCTAGAAACACGCTAGCGACATGCTAGTAAAATGCTAATCATGCTAGCGACATGCTAGTAACATGCTAATCATGCTAGCGAAATGCTAATCATGTTAGAAACATGCTAGCGACATGCTAGTAACATGCTAAGCAAGCTAGCAACATGCTAGTGACTTGCTAATCATGCTAGCAAACATGTTAGTGACATGTTAGTCACATGATAATCATGCTAGCGACATGCTAATCATGCTAGAAACATGCTAGCGACATGCTAGTAACATACTAATCAGGCTAGAAACATGCTAGTGACATGCTAGTAACTTGCTAATCATGCTAGTAACCTTTTATGCCTTTTAAAACATTCAAACTTTAAGCTTTTAAAACTACTTTAAACTTCAAACTATTTCAGACTGCAAACCATCAAACTTAAAACTTTTTTAAACTTCTTAAACTTTTTAAACTTTTCAAACTCTTTCAAACTTTCTGGTCCGGCTTTCTCAAGCCAACTTAAAGTTTGTCTCGACAAACTTTTCTATCTAGTTATTATTAAGTTGGCTTGTGAAAGCCAACTTACTGAAATCCTATTTAAACTTATTATTAAGTTGGCTTGAGAAAGCCAACTTACTGAAATCCGATTTAAACTTCTTATTATTATTATTATTATTCTTTTTCTGAGACTAAATTTCTGACTGCTACTCCTCCTAGAGCTTTAACTCTACAGACTCCAAACTCAGTCCAGATCTTCAGACTGATCTCGCCGGGTGTGCTATATCTTTTCTAACTGATCAGACTTATGATTTTCATAAAACTGAAGATTAAAAATCATAAAAATACCATAGACTTACATTGACGGAATGTTCAGATGAGCCAAGACTATTCAAACTCCAACTGTCAAAATTCAAACTTAAACTCCCAGAATCCCTTGAGACTCAATCAGACTTCCCTTCTATGTTTATTTCTAATCCATTCAAACTAATTTAAGCTTCCACTCTATCTAATTCTATTTCTAATCTATCTAAATCATGCTAGCAACATGCTAATCATGCTTTAAACATGCTAGTAACATGCTAATCATGCTAGAATCATGCTAGCAACATGCTAGTAACTTGCTAATCATGCTAACGACATGCTAATCATGCTAGAAACATGCTAGCGACATGCTAGTAACTTGCTAATCATGCTAGAGACATGCTAGTAACATGCTAATCATGCTAGAAACATGCTAGCGACATGCTAATAGCATGCTAATCATGTTAGAAACATGCTAGCGACATGCTAGTAACATGCTAATCATGCTAGCGACATGCTAGTCACATGCTAATAATGCTAGAGACATGCTAGTAGCATGCTAATCATGTTAGAAACATGTTAGCGACATGCTAATAACTTGCTATTCATGCTAGAAACATGCTAGCGACATGCTAGAGACATGCTAATAGCATGCTAATCATGTTAGAAACATGCTAGCGACATGCTAGTAACATGCTAATCATGCTACAAACATGCTAGCGACATGCTAGTCACATGCTAATCATGCTAGAGACATGCTAGTAGCATGCTAATCATGTTAGAAACATGCTAGCGACATGCTAGTAACATGTTAATCATGCTAGCGACATGCTAATCATGCTAGAAACATGCTAGCGACATGCTAATAACTTGCTAATCATGCTAACAACATGCTAGCGACATGCTAGTAACATGCTAATCATGTTAGAAACATGCTAGCGACATGCTAGTCGCATGCTAATCATGCTAGAAACATGCTAGCGACATGCTAGTAACATGCTAATCATGCTAGTGAAATGCTAATCGTGCTAGAAACATGCTAGCGACATAATAGTAGTAACATGCTAATCATGCTAGAAAACATGCTAGCGACATGCTAGTCACTTGCGAGTCATGCTAACAACATGCTAGTCACTTGCTAAACCAACCTAGCAACCACCCTGACTACCCTAGCAACCACATAGCAACACCTTAGTGACCAGCCCGGGTACCCTAGCAACTGCATATCTATCATCTGACTCTATCTATCTATCTATCTATCTATCTATCTATCAATCAATCAAACTTAAAACTTTTAAAACTTATAAAACTTAAACTTTTAAAACTTAAACTTTTAAAACTTTTAAAACTTAAACTTTTAAAACTTATAAAACTTATAAAACTTAAACTTTTTTAAACTTTTCAAACTTTTTAAAACTTTCTGGTCCGGCTTTCTCAAGCCAACTTAAAGTTTGTTCACAAACTTTTTTATCTAGTTATTATTATTCTTCTGAGACTAAAATTTCTGACTGTATCTCCTCCTAGAGCTTTAACTCTACAGACTCCAAACTCAGCCCAGATTTTCAGACTGATCTCGCCGGGTGTGCTATATCTTTTCTAACTGATCAGACTTATGATTTTCATAAAAATAAAGATTAAAACTCATAAAAATCCCATAGACTTACATTGACGGAATGTTCAGATGAGCCAAGACTATTCAAACTCCAACTGTCAAAATTCAAATCTAAACGCACTGAAGCCCATTAGACGCAATCAGACTTCCCTTCTATGTACTATTTCTATCCAATTCAAAGTAATTTAAGCTTCCACTCTATGTAATTCTATTTCTAATCTATCTAAATCATGCTAGCAACATGCTAATCATGCTTTAAACATGCTAGTAACATGCTAATAATGCTAGAAACATGCTAACAACATGCTAGTAACTTGCTAATCATGCTAGCAAAATGCTAATCATGCTTTAAACATGCTAGTAACATGCTAATCATGCTAGAATCATGCTAGCAAAATGCTAGTAACTTGCTAAAACATGCTAACAACATGCTAGTAACTTGCTAATCATGCTAGCAACATGCTAGTAACTTGCTAAACATGCTAACAACATGCTAGTAACTTGCTTATCATGCTATCAAAATGCTAATCATGCTAGAAACATGCTAGCGACATGCTAATAACTTGCTTATCATGCTAACAACATGCTAGCGACATGCTAGTAACTTGCTAATAATGCTAGTGATATGCTAGTAACATGCTAATAATGCTAACAACATGCTAGCGACATGCTAGTAACTTGCTAATCATGCTAACGACATGCTAATCATGCTAGAAGAAAACATGCTAGCGACATGCTAGTAACATGCTAATCATGCTAGAGACATGCTAATAGCATGCTAATCATGTTAGAAACATGCTAGCGACATGCTAGTAACATGTTAATCTTGCTAGAAACATGCTAACGACATGCTAGTAACATGCTAATCATGCTAGCAACATGCTAGTAACTTGCTAATCATGCTAGCAACATGCTAGTAGCATGCTAATCATGCTAGAAATATGCTAGCGACATGCTAGTAACATGCTATTCATGCTAGAAACTTGCTAGCGAAATGCTAGTAACATGCTAATCATGCTAGCAACATGCTAGTAGCATGCTAATCATGCTAGAAAAATGCTAGCGACATGCTAGTAACATGCTAATCATGCTAGAAACTTGCTAGCGACATGCTAGTCACATGCTAATTATGCTAGAGGACATGCTAGTAGTAGCATGCTAATCATGCTAGAAAACATGCTAGCGACATGCTAGGAACATGCTAATCATGCTAGAAACATGCTAGCGACATGCTAGTCACTTGCGAGTCATGCTATCAACATGCTAGTCACTTGCTAATCATGCTAGCAACATGCTAGTCACTGGTTAAACCAACCTAGCAACCACCCTGACTACCCTAGCAACTGCATAGCAACACCCTAGCAACCACCCCGGGTACCTTAGCAACTGCATAGCAACACCATAGCAACCACCCGTGTACCCTAGCAACACCCTAGCAACCACCCAGGTACCATAGCAACCGCATAGCAACACCTTGGCAACCACCTCAGGTACCCTAGCAACCGCATAGCAACACCTTAGCAACCACCCCGGGTACCCTACCAACCACCCCGAGTACCCTAGCAACTGCATAGCAACACCTTAGCAACCACCCCGGGTACCATAGCAACCACATAGAAACTGCATAGCAACACCCTAGCAACCACCCCGGGTACCTTAGCAACTGCATAGCAACACCTTAGCAACCACCCTGGGTACCCTAGCAACACCCTAGCAACCACCCCAGGTACCATAGCAACCGCATAGCAACACCTTGGCAACCACCTCGGGTACCCTAGCAACCACCCCGAGTACCCTAGCAACTCCATAGCAACACCTTAGCAACCACCCCGGGTACCCTAGCAACCATCCGAGTACCCTAGCAACTGCATAGCAACACCTTAGCAACCACCCCGGGTACCATAGCAACCGCATAGCAACCGCATAGCAACACCCTAGCAACCAACCCGGGTACCTTAACAACCGCATAGCAACACCTTAGCAACCACCCCGGGTACCCTAGCAACACCCTAGCAACCCCCCTGGTTATCCTAGCAACCGCATAGCAACACCCTAGCAACCACCCCAGGTTCCCTAGCAACCGCATAGCAACACCCTAGCAACCACCCCAGGTTCCCTAGCAACCGCATAGCAACACCCTAGCAACCGACCAAGATCCCCTAGCAACCGCGTAGCAACACCCTAGCAACCACCCCGGGTACCTTAGCAACTGCGTAGCAACACCCTAGCAACCAACCCGGGTACCTTAGCAACTGCGTAGCAACACCTTAGCAACCACCCTGGGTACCATAGCAACCGCGTAGCAACACCTTAGCAACCACCCTGAGTATCATAGCAACCACCCCGGGTACCCTAGCAACCGCATAGCAACATCCTAGCAACCGACCCAGATACCCTAGCAACTGCATTGCAACACCCTAGCAACCAATCCGGGTTCCTTAGCAACTGCATAGCAACACCTTAACACCCTATCTACTCTATCTATCTATCTATTTAATATTCCTATCTATCTATCTATCTATCTAATATTTCTATCTATCTAATATTCCTATCTATCTATCTATAATCTGACTCTATCTATCTATCTATAATCTGACCCTATCTATCTATCAATCAAATTTTAAGCATTTAAAACTGTTAAACTTCAAACTATTTCAGACTGAAGAGCTTCAAACTTAAAACTTTTAAAACTTTTAAAACTTCAGACTTCAAATGAACACCTTCAAACTACTTCTAATAGGTCAGACTTTCTCAAGCCAACTTCAAAGTTTGTTCACAAACTTTTTTATCTAGTTATTATTATTATTCTTCTGAGACTAAAATTTCTGACTGTATCTCCTCCTAGAGCTTTAACTCTACAGACTCCAAACTCAGCCCAGATCTTCAGACTGATCTCGCCGGGTGTGCTATATCTTTTCTAACTGATCAGACTTATGATTTTCATAAAAATAAAGATTAAAACTCATAAAAATCCCATAGACTTACATTGACGGAATGTTCAGATGAGCCAACACTATTCAAACTCCAACTGTCAAAATTCAAATCTAAACACACTGAAGCCCATTAGACTCAATCAGACTTCCCTTCTATGTACTATTTCTATCCAATTCAAACTAATTTAAGCTTCCACTCTATCTAATACTATTTCTAATCTATCTAAATCATGCTAGCAACATGCTAATCATGCTTTAAACATGCTAGTAACATGCTAATCATGCTAGAATCATGCTAGCAAAATGCTAGTAACTTGCTAAACATGCTAACAACATGCTAGTAACTTGCTAATCATGCTAGCAACATGCTAGTAACTTGCTAAACATGCTAACAACATGCTAGTAACTTGCTTATCATGCTATCAAAATGCTAATCATGCTAGAAACATGCTAGCGACATGCTAATAACTTGCTTATCATGCTAACAACATGCTAGCGACATGCTAGTAACTTGCTAATAATGCTAGTGATATGCTAGTAACATGCTAATAATGCTAACAACATGCTAGCGACATGCTAGTAACTTGCTAATCATGCTAACGACATGCTAATCATGCTAGAAACATGCTAGCGACATGCTAGTAACATGCTAATCATGCTAGAGACATGCTAATAGCATGCTAACCATGTTAGAAACATGCTAGCGACATGCTAGTAACATGTTAATCTTGCTAGAAACATGCTAACGACATGCTAGTAACATGCTAATCATGCTAGCAACATGCTAGTAACTTGCTAATCATGCTAGCAACATGCTAGTAGCATGCTAATCATGCTAGAAATATGCTAGCGACATGCTAGTAACATGCTAATCATGCTAGAAACTTGCTAGCGAAATGCTAGTAACATGCTAATCATGCTAGCAACATGCTAGTAGCATGCTAATCATGCTATAAATATGCTAGCGACATGCTAGTAACATGCTAATCATGCTAGAAACTTGCTAGCGACATGCTAGTCACATGCTAATTATGCTAGAGACATGCTAGTAGCATGCTAATCATGCTAGAAACATGCTAGCGACATGCTAGGAACATGCTAATCATGCTAGAAACATGCTAGCGACATGCTAGTCACTTGCGAGTCATGCTATCAACATGCTAGTCACTTGCTAATCATGCTAGCAACATGCTAGTCACTGGTTAAACCAACCTAGCAACCACCCTGACTACCCTAGCAACTGCATAGCAACACCCTAGCAACCACCCCGGGTACCTTAGCAACCGCATAGCAACACCTTAGCAACCACCCCGGGTACCCTAGCAACACCCTAGCAACCACCCCGGTTACCCTAGCAACCGCATAGCAACACCCTAGCAACCACCCTGGTTACCCTAGCAACCGCATAGCAACACCCTAACAACAACCCAGAGTACCCTAGCAACTGCATAGTAACACCTTAGCAACCACCATGGGTACCCTAGCAACCGCATAGCAACACCCTAGCAACCACCCTGGGTATCTAAGCAACCACATAGCAACACCCTAACAACCACCCAAGGTACCTTAGCAACCACCCCGGGTACCCTAGCAACACCCTAGCAACCACCCCGGTTACCCTAGCAACCGCATAGCAACACCCTAGCAACCACCCTGGTTACCCTAGCAACCGCATAGCAACACCCTAACAACCACCCTGACTACCCTAGCAACTGCATAGCAACACCCTAGCAACCACCCCGGGTACCTTAGCAACCGCATAGCAACACCTTAGCAACCACCCCGGGTACCCTAGCAACACCCTAGCAACCACCCCGGTTACCCTAGCAACCGCATAGCAACACCCTAACAACCACCCCAGGTACCTTAGCAACCACCCCAGGTTCCCTAGCAACCGCATAGCAACACCCTAGCAACCGCGTAGCAACACCCTAGCAACCACCCCGGGTACCTTAGCAACTGCGTAGCAACACCTTAGCAACCACCCTGGGTACCATAGCAACCACGTAGCAACACCTTAGCAACCACCCCGAGTACCATAGCAACCTAATAGCAACATCCTAGCAACCGACCCAGATACCCTAGCAACCGCATTACAACACCCTAGCAACCAACCCGGGATCCTTAGCAACTGCATAGCAACACCCTACCACCCTATCTACTCTATCTATCTATCTATCTATCTAATGTTCCTATCTATCTATCTATCTATCTATCTAAACTTCAGACTTCTTCAAATGAACACCTTCAAACTGCAGAGCTTTTCAAACTACTTCTAATAGGTCAGACTTTCTCAAGCCAACTTCAAAGTTTGTTCACAAACTTTTTTATCTAGTTATTATTATTATTATTATGTTGGCTTGGCACAAGCCAACATACTGTTATGCTATTTAAACTTCTTATTATTATATTTTCTTCTGAGAACTTTGGGGCCTCGCTACTCCGAGGGCTTTCAAGCTACAAGCACCAAACTCGGCAGAGACCTGGGGCCTGACGTTCAATTTGAGGAGTTATCTTTTCAGACTGATCAGACTTACAGTTTTTTTATAATGAATTATTTAATGTGACCAAATTCCCATTGACTTACATTGAAATTGAGAAAATATTACAAAACACTACTCCTCCAAGGGCTTTAAAGCCACGACCCCACAATTCAGCAGAGATATGGGCCCTGGTGTGTAGTGTTATGCTATATCTTTTCAGACTGATCAGACTTATAGTTTTTTTTTTGTTATTAATTATTCAAAATGAAAATTCTCCCATAGACTTACATTGGCTGAGAAAAATTGCGCCCCTAGAGGAGCAATTCCCCTCGGGCGGAGCTGAATGACTCGATCAGTTTCACTTTTAGATCGGTTAGAAATACAAATAAATACATCGATTTCATTCAAACTGACAAGCTAAACCAACTTATCTGATCAGGGACCATTAATAATGATTCTCTGGCCAGAGAACAGTGTGAAACACGACAGAACTCTCACCGCATCGATCAAGCACGGCAGTCCGAACCTGCTCACAGCAACACAATTTATAAGTGTTTTAGAGCCTTTAAAAATAAAATATTCCAGCGATTGCATGCATTACAATAATAAGAACAAAACAAGAGCTAAATGCAGGTGTTTGTGATCTGTTTTAGTGTGAGACTGAAGTCAGTGTGTGTCGCTGGCTCCCGGAGCTTAGACATCACGAGCTCGCTGCAGTGTCCTCGTTAACTTGTTTATTTGCTCTTCTTTCTGCCTTTTAAGTCAAAGCACACCAGCGTCTGATCATAAAACATGTAGATGAGCATAGAGGAAAGCTAAATTGAGTGCATGTGAGCTGTTTTTTAATGTTTGACTGACAGCTGTAATCGTGGCAGCTGCCGTCCGCGTTTGAAAGGAGAAATACACACAACAAATTACATAAGTTCCATGTGTTTACAGCTTTATAAATCAAAACATTCCAGCATCGAACACAGTACATATAGAAGAACATAATAACATGAGTGCTTATGAGATGTTTTTTCTCTCTAACTGCAGAGCAACGACACTCTCTGATGCTCGCTCCAGACCGCATTCATCCTCACTTCTCTTGGACAAACACAGACAAGATTAACTCAAAATACATGACATCTAAACATTTCGTTTATAAAACTAAAAAACAGCAAAATAAATAAATAAATAAATACAGAGGTTGCAGTCCTGTTACGTTTTAGCTCATAACTTCAAGAAACATGCATAGATCTTGAAATACTAAACAGCATTATTTTCAGAAAATTCTCCCGATTTAAAAGAGACCAAATTGACCATATTCCGTCCATCAGATCGAAAGATTTCGTTCATAGAGCTGTAATTATTAAAAATGAAACATTTCCCATAGACCCTGAGAAAAATTGCGCCCCTAGAGGAGCAATTCCCTCTAATGGAGGGAGGACACTTGCTTAGTTTCACTTTTACACTTTATATTATATTATATTATATTATATTATATTATATTATTATAAGTAAACTAATCATTAAACATTTGTAATCATTACAAAAATTGTCATTTCATCTTTATGTAGTTCAGAAATGAAGGCCATAATGCTAATGTTGTCCACACGAGGGAGCCACAGGATAACAAATATTTCAAGATCTCCTCAAAGACTTTGAAAATGTTTCATTTATGTTTCATTTAAGTGACTACATTAAAAACTGCATATAAATTCATTACATTTTCATAAACTTTAATAAAGCCCAATATAGTGAGTATGCAAAAACTGTAATCTCCTACATACCATTACTTTTATCTTATTTTAATCATTACTATTGACAGTATATTTCTGAAGGTGTCACACATAACTTAATACGTCCAACTGAAGAAGGGACATTATATTAGTTATCTATTTTCATATTGTGCATATAATAGTACTCTTATAAGGACTCATAATTTACTTGAAAAGAGACATTTACATCATCTACACACACCATTGTGCTTGGACTCAGATGATGGCCTTGAGTTAAACCGCATTGTTTCAGTGACCTTCTGTGTCGTTGCCCACAACGCTTCGGTGACAGGACTTTGACATAACAAACAGGGAAACAATAAAAGGCATGACTTATTTCACATCCAGCTAGCAACTCTGTCCAAGCTGTTGTCATAGCTTAGTAGGCTTTTTATTAGAATAGAAAATAGCAAGGGTCCATAGAAAAATACTGTTGTACGTTTTTTTTGCAGCGGGGCAACTCGAGAACGCTAGACACACAAGTACTCTGGCTCTTTTGCCCCAAGGCTGATGAAGCTGCTTTTTGCCAAGCCAACATCAAAGTTAGTTTACGAACTTTACCTTCTAGTTATTATTATTATTCTTCTGAGACTAAATTTCTGACTGCTACTCCTCCTAGAGCTTTAACTCTACAGACTCCAAACTCAGCCCAGATCTTCAGACTGATCTCGCCGGGTGTGCTATATCTTTTTTAACTGATCAGACTTATGATTTTCATAAAAATGAAGATTAAAACTCATAAAAATCCCATAGACTTACATTGACGGAATGTTCAGATGAGCCAAGACTATTCAAACTCCAACTGTCAAAATTCAAATCTAAACCACTGAAGCCCATTAGACTCAATCAGACTTCCCTTCTATGAACTATTTCTATCCAATTCAAACTAATTTAAGCTTCCACTCTATCTAATTCTATTTCTAATCTATCTAAATCATGCTAGCAACATGCTAATCATGCTAGAAACATGCTAGTAACATGCTATATCATGCTAGAAACATGCTAGTAACTTGCTAATCATGCTAACGACATGCTAATCATGCTAGAAACATGCTAGCGACATGCTAGTAACTTGCTAATCATGCTAGAGACATGCTAATAGCATGCTAATCATGTTAGAAACATGCTAGCGACTGCATGCTAGTAACATGCTAAAGACATGCTAGCGATATGCTAAACATGCTAGTTACTTGCTAATCATGCTAGCGACATGCTAGTCACTTGCTAATAATGCTAGAAACATGCTAGCGACATGCTAATCATGCTAAAAAAATGCTAGCAACATGCTAGTTACTTGCTTATCATGTTAGCGACATGCTAGTCACTTGTTAGTCATGCTAGCAACATGCTAGCGACATGCTAGTCACTTGCTAATCATGCTAGCGACATGCTAGTCACTTGCTAATCATGCTAGCAACATGCTAGTCACTTGCTAGTCATGCTAATCATGCTAAAAACATGCTAGCAACATGCTAGTAACATGCTAATCATGCTTTCAACATGCTAGTAACATGCTAATCATGCTAGAATCATGCTAGCAACATGCTAATCATGCTAGTGAAATGCTAGTAACATGCTAATCATGCTAGAAACATGCTAGCGACATGCTAGAAACATGCTAGCGACATGCTAGTAACATGCTAATCATGCTAGCGACATGCTAATCATGCTACAAACATGCTAGCGACATGCTAGTCACATGTTAATAATGCTAGACATGCTAGTAGCATGCTAATCATGTTAGAAACATGCTAGCGACATGCTAGTGACATGCTAATCATGCTAACAACATGCTAGTAACATGCTAATCATGCTTTAAACATGCTAACGACATGCTAGTAACATGCTAATAATGCTAGAATCATGCTAGCAACATGCTAGTAACTTGCTAAACATGCTAGCAAAATGCTAATAGCATGTTAATTATGTTAGAAACATGCTAGCGACATGCTAGTCACAGGCTAATAATGCTAGCGACATGCTAATCATGCTAGCGACATGCTAATAACTTGCTAATCATGCTAGCGACATGCTAGTAACATGCTATTCATGCATGATTAGCATGTTACTAGCATGTCGCTAGCATGATTAGCATGTCGTTAGCATGTTTCTAACATGTCACTATCATGATTAGCATGCTATTAGCATGTTGTTAGCATGATTAGCAAGTTATTAGCATGTCGCTAGCATGTTTCTAGCATTATTAGCATGTTACTAGCATGTCGCTAACATGTTTCTAGCATGATTAGCATGTTTTTAGCATGATTAGCATGACTAGCAAGTGACTAGCATGTTGCTAGCATGATTAGCAAGTGACTAGCATGTCGCTAGCATGATTAGCAAGTGACTAGCATGTCGCTAGCATGTTGCTAGCATGACTAACAAGTGACTAGCATGTCGCTAACATGATTAGCAAGTAACTAGCATGTCGCTAGCATTTTTTTTAGCATGATTAGCATGTCGCTAGCATGTTTCTAGCATTATTAGCAAGTGACTAGCATGTCGCTAGCATGATTAGCAAGTAACTAGCATGTTTAGCATATCGCTAGCATGTCTTTAGCATGATTAGCATGTTACTAGCATGTCGCTAGCATGTTTCTAACATGATTAGCATGCTATTAGCATGTCTCTAGCATGATTAGCAAGTTACTAGCATGTCGCTAGCATGTTTCTAGCATGATTAGCATGTCGTTAGCATGATTAGCAAGTTACTAGCATGTTGCTAACATGATTCTAGCATGATTAGCATGTCGCTAGCATGTTTCTAGCATGATTAGCATGTCGTTAGCATGATTAGCAACTTACTAGCATGTCGCTAGCATTTTTATAGCATGATTAGCATGTTACTAGCATGTCGCTAGCATGTTTCTAGCATGATTAGCATGTTACTAGCATGTCGCTAGCATGTTGTTAGCATTATTAACAAGTTGTTAGCATGATTAAAACGATATACCAAAGATACCCAGATGGTCTACTGTTTCCAGACAAAATTTGAAGTCCAGATCCATGCACACTCTAATACTGTAACATTTAATGTGGAGGATTTGAACTGTAGCGAGATGATTGACTGGGCAGTTTAAAGTGCATAATGCAGGATACAGACTCCAGAAGCCTCAGTACCATATTTATAAGTATATTTTAAAGAAAATCTACATATTTTTTTTTACATTGACTCACTGGTTCTCTGA
>JAPDDO010000449.1:22500-64313 GCA_027422415.1 Schizothorax lantsangensis
AGACTGAAAACCATCAAACTTAAAACTTTTAAAACTGTTAAAACTTTTTTAACTTTTTTAAACTTTTTTAAACTTTTCAAACTTTTTCAAACTTTCTGGTCCGGCTTTCTCAAGCCAACTTAAAGTTTGTCTCGACAAACTTTTCTATCTAGTTATTATTATTCTTTTTATGAGACTAAAATTTCTGACTGCTACTCCTCCTAGAGCTTTAACTCTACAAACTCCAAACTCAGTCCAGATCTTCAGACTGATCTCGCCGGGTGTGCTATATCTTTTCTAACTGATCAGACTTATGATTTTCATAAAAATAAAGATTAAAACTCATAAAAATACCATAGACTTACATTGACGGAATGTTCAGATGAGCCAAGACTATTCAAACTCCAACTGTCAAAATTCAAATCTAAACACACTGAAGCCCATTTAGACTCAATCAGACTTCCCTTCTATGTACTATTTCTATCCAATTCAAACTAATTTAAGCTTCCACTCTATCTAATTCTATTTCTAATCTAAATCATGCTAGCAACATGCTAATCATGCTTTAAACATGCTAGTAACATGCTAAGAATGCTAACAACATGCTAGTAACTTTGCTAATGCTATGCTAGCTAAAATGCTAATCATGCTAGAAACATGCTAGCGACATGCTAATAACTTGCTAATCATGCTAACAACTTGTTAATAATGCTAACAACATGCTAGCGACATGCTAGTAACATGCTAATCATGCTAGAAACATGCTAGCGACATGCTAGTAACATGCTAATCATGCTATAAAAATGCTAGCGACATGCTAGTAAGTTGCTAATCATGCTAACGACATGCTAATCATGCTAGAAACATGCTAGCGACATGCTAATAACTTGCTAATCATGCTAACAACATGCTAGCGACATGCTAGTAACATGCTAATCATGCTAGAAACATGCTAGCGACATGCTAGTAACTTGCTAATCATGCTTACGACATGCTAATCATGCTAGAAACATGCTAGCGACATGCTAGTAACATGCTAATCATGCTATAAAAATGCTAGCGACATGCTAGTAACTTGCTAATCATGCTTACGACATGCTAATCATGCTAGAAACATGCTAGCGACATGCTAGTAACATGCTAATCATGCTATAAAAATGCTAGCGACATGCTAGTAACTTGCTAATCATGCTAACGACATGCTAATCATGCTAGAAACATGCTAGCGACATGCTAGTAACATGCTAATCATGCTATAAAAATGCTAGCGACATGCTAGTAACTTGCTAATCATGCTAACGACATGCTAATCATGCTAGAAACATGCTAGCGACATGCTAATAACTTGCTAATCATGCTAACAACATGCTAGCGACATGCTAGTCACATGCTAATCATGCTAGAAACATGCTAGCGACATGCTAGTAACATGCTAATCATGCTAGCAAACATGCTAGTCACATGCTAATCATGCAACAGCATGCTAGTAAAATGCTAATCATACTAGAAACATGCTAGTAGCATGCTAATCATGCTAGAAACATGCTAGTCACATGCTAATCATGCTAGAAACATGCTAGCGACATGCTAGTAACATGCTAATCATGCTTTAAACATGCTAGTAACATGCTAATCTTGCTAGAATCATACAATAGCAACACCTTATTAACCACCCCAGGTATCTTAGCAACCGCATAGCAACGCCTTAGCAAAAGAAAAAGCAAAGACAGATATACAATATACATTTGTGTCTGAAAGATTTTGATAATTGACTGTAAAATTTTGCACATGATGGCCTCATTATTTGTTATAAAATGATCAAGAAAGACAAACTCCATAATTATGCTGAAATATAATTTTATTCAGTTTATGCCCATTTGGATCGCACTTAGTCTGGAACCTCACCTTTAAGCATGACAAACTGGAGTAAAAAGCTCCAGAATGACTTACTTTGGGGATCACTGGAACACACAAGCCTTTCCACCACGTCAAGGTGGCGATCCTTGGAAAGGACATTCACTCTCCATTCATTCTTTATCTAACACACTCATACACATACACACACAGACACAGACACAAACACGCACGCACACACGCACGCACACACCTTCCCTATTTAACACATTCACACACACGTGCACACAAGAAATAGACAGAAAATGTGAAGCTTTAATATATACACTGAATTTATTCACATTTGTATTAGCATTATTTCTTGAAATGTGCTAAATGAGATATATGCAGCTTTTGTGATGTATCTACTCTAAAACACAATACACAGGATCATGATAGCTGTAGTATGTCTGTAGAACTCCATAGAATAAACACAAAATGTGATGTTTAGTAATATACACTGACATTATTTGTATTTGTATTAGCATTATTTCTCAAAATTAGCATTATGATGTCTCAAAATTATGAAATAAAAGTTACACAAGTGTTGTATGAGAGATCTATGCAGACTTTTGTATATGTGATGTATCTACTCTAAAACACAATACACAGGATCATGATAGCTGTAGTATGTCTGTAGAACTCCTGCTCGGATGTTTGAGTGTGCACCGCTTATGAACACAGGATCCAGAAGAGTGTTGTTTTCGGTTGTCCCAGTGCTGATTAGCTGCGTGTATCCTTTATCTTCAAACAAATTGAGAATAGGTTTGTTGCAGTGAGACAGCTGATCTTCATTAAAGTCTCCACACACTATAATGGGCTTGAAATCCATGATCTCCAGAGATGTCAAGAGGGCATTCAGGTTTGCCAAAAAGTCTGCTAAATTATAACTGGGTGGTCTGTAGATCACTGCAAGAAGTGCTTGTTTGGGGGCTTTTATCTTCAAAACCAAATATTCCAGGTCAGTAACATTCTGTATGTACATCAGAGGAGAAACTTGAAAGCTGTTCTTCACATAAATGGCCACTCCACCACCATTCTTATTTGCCAAATGGACGTAGTTTGTGTAGGATGCATGTCTGTTGCGTTTGTACATGGTGTATCCATCCAGTTGGAGGTATGCAGGAACAGCTGAGCCTGACAGGTGTGTTTCGGTGAGACACAAAACATCAGCCAGTAAAAGTTCATGGTGGAATTTCAAATCATCCATATGACACTCCAGTCCCTCTGTGTTATGATGAATGATTTTAAGAGCTGAACTCATTTTTGAATCCTGTACAATATGAAGGATGGGTTGAATATTGTGAAAATCTGCTTTTGGCATGTTCTCCAAGGAGGCACTTATTTCTGGATCACAGAAAATTTTCTTTTCATCAAAGTCAGTAATATGCAGTCCGCTGAGTGTTGTTGTTCTGCTGAGTGCAACATATGCCATGCCTGATTCAAATATGCGCTTCAGAGATACGACAGCACGATCTGTTGTCATTCCTTGGACTTTATGGATTGTGCATGCAAAAGCAAGTTTCATGGGAAACTGCCTTCGAACTGTTCCTTTATTTTTTAGTGGTTCCTCTGACCTCTCAATATAGACAATATTGTCATCTCCATCAGGTGCTTTGTTGCGATGTTTCTGTCCAGCAGTCACATTATCTAGATGAAGACCAATTAATTGAACAACAGGAACACCACCTCGAGTTTGAGCTGTTATTTTTGCCACATTGCCAAAAGTCCCATTAACCAGTCCATCTTCTACATCAATATTTCTTGTAAGCATCACTCGTGCACCAATAGCAATCTGTAGTGTGTCAATTAGATCACGTTTGTCTCCTTTTAATGGTACAGCTTGCCTTTTCATTTCACCTGTTCGTGGATCTTTTTTGTAATCATTCGCATCAACGTTAATGATATCTGAAAAGCGTGAGGATATTGCTTCAGTGTTATGATTGTCTACCTCTTTATTGGTTGCATAGATGTGTAATGCATCAATAGGACACTCTTCAGGGGAGGATCTTATGACCACTTCCAACATGCACTTGTCTGCATCAGTCAGTTTTGCGTGCTTCTGTTTCACCCTCAGACGGTTGAGAAGCTCAGCATATGCAAGATCATCTCTCTGCCTCATGATCTGTGTCAGTGTTATCATTTGAAAATTATCTTTCCAGAAGTCCAGCACATGGTCCTCATAGACACAGAGTGGTTTTGATCTTCCAAGTGGAGGCAGCTGGAAGAAATCACCAACAGCGAGTATGGACAATCCACCAAAAGGTTTCTGGTTTCCTTTTATCTGTTGCAGTCTCCAGTTCACATATGCAAACAACTGTTTTGACACCATTGAGATTTCATCAATAATTAAAATGTGTGCATTAGAAAGGTCTGCCCTCATTTCATCCAAGCTGTTTCCCAGGCCTTGGTAAGGAGGCTTCAAGCTTCTTGGGAGCTTCAAAAGACAGTGCAGTGTTTTTCCTGAGATATTAAAGGCTGCAGTGCCTGTGAATGCAGTTAAAAGAACAGTAGGCTGTGAAATGTCAGTATGCTCTCGCATGCATGGAAGCCTACGCAGGATTTTGGATGCTTCCGTATAAATAGATTTAATAACGTGTGATTTACCAACTCCGGCTCCTCCATTCAAAAAATACAGAAAGGGTTGTGGGCTTTCACCAGAAACACATCTTTTGCACCAGTCTCGCACAGCATAAAATATGGAAGCTTGTGTTTGATTCAAGCTCTGATACATTTTGCGAATCTGTGCATGATTTAGCTGGGCAGCCTCCATGAGTGGCATAGCGGTGTTACTGACAGAGGTAGATGCTGTGTATTCAGGAATGTCTTCTTGCTCATTCACTTCATTAGGATCAGTGGGTTCGCGTTCCATAATGCTCTCCAATCTGATCAGTTCATTTGCAGGTGCCAGTGTAGTCCATGCATCTTCAATCGGTCCATTCTGTTCAAAATCCTCAATTGCCTTTTCTACAGCCTCATTATGTTTTTCATATTTCTCACGGTTTTCATTTACAATGTTGAACACACGTTGCAGTTCATCAGTGCTTGGTAGTTTTACTGAAGCAAATGCATAAAATGATTCATATGTAGGGAATCTTGTGGACTTCAGCTGTTCATCTCTACGATATGGTAGGTAAAGTTTTAGAAGAGTTCCATAGAATTTTTCTGGGTTTTTCTGCTGTGAAAAACGAGCAAATCTAATAACAGCAGGCTTTCCTCTTGTTCTTTTCTGTATGTGTCCCATATTGTTTTGAAGTGGCAAAACATTTTTACCTTTTGTCTGTCCTCCATAAACAATGCGGTATTCACTTGCAAATTCAGCCATGCACATGTTCTCAAATTCAGGTCTGTTAGGTCTGGCCTTGTACTTGTCTGGCAATCCTGTCATCCACACATTCTCCACGTCATCATCCATGGTCTGCAAGTACTTCATTGGTAAACTCATCTTTACAGCATTGTCATCAGTGGGTATGAAAATGACAGAACGTGATGATGATTTCAATTTCAGACTGCATGTGCGAGCGACTGCCTCTTGAGCGCTGACTTCTCTGTTTTTTGAATAGGCATTCATGACCTGCTTCATGCACTCACGGTCAGACAGGTTATCGTGGCTTGAGTCTTTTATCACTCTCTTTAGGTAATCGCTCATCTCATGTTCAGCTTTTGAAATGTATGAAAGAATGTACATGATACAGCTGTAGGGATTCAGAATGAACTGTATGTCCATGTTTGCATTCCAAGCTCTTAATAACATTGGATTGTAGCCATTAACCCAGCAGTCATGTGGTCGTCTCTCCATAATTATTAAACTTGATGTAGACAGAGCCTCAATATGTTTCTCATACTCTTCATAAGTCATGTTTACTTGATTAAGTAGCTGTGTAATGGTTTCAAAACTCTGTTTTGAGTCATTCAGTAGATCCCACACCTTCTGTAGCTGTTCTTTTGCAACACTGGCATAATCTCTTTCCTCTGATCCATTCTCATCATCAGACTGTTCTGCAGGAGGAGGTCTGGGGTGGGTTATCATGGTTCTTTTAATGGGTGGTTTAGGAAATCCAAATCTGCAGTGCTTCTTGTTCTTTCTACAGGATTTGGAGTGATTACGGCTGTGCATCTGTACTTCACTTACAATTCTGTGCAGTTCTGGGTCTTTGTTTGGATCTGGTAATTTGCATGAGATGTATTTATCAATGAAATCACAAACATCCTGATCTTGATCCTTTTCAAACTCTGGAGCATCTTTCACCCAAAATAAGCAGTGAATGTGCGGAGAGCCACGTAACTGAAATTCTACTCTGTAAAAAAAGTCAATTACCTCACCGATAGGTCGAGCGGGTGACATGATTAGATCCCTCATTAAGGCTTCAACGCGTTTTTCAAACATCCGCATGGCTGTGACTGGGTTGCTTCTTAATATTTCACATTTTTCAGACCAGTCTAATTCATCAAAGTTCACAGTTTCACCTTGTTGTGCTTTAATAGCAGTAATCACTTCAGGCCATCTCATCTCAGCAGCACTAAATGTACAGAAAAATGTGGGAGTGCCCAGCTGCCTCAGCATAGCAAACAAATCACGCAGCGTTTTCTCCCAGTACGCTGGAGTCCCTCTTAATGGTTGCATAAAACGTGTTGCCTCCTTATTATTCACAAGCTTTTCTAACTCCTGTTTGTCTTGCAGCAGTGAAGAGTTTATTCTACGTCCATCACGGGTCATGGGTTTTGCTTTTCTCAGCTGGATAGACATACTAGATGTGGCCATGTGCATTTCAGTGACAAACTGAGCAAAGAAGATGTAGCTTGTGTCTCTTGCACAACGATTGTCAATAGAGAATAGCCTTGTGTTAAAGTACCTACTGGGGGAAACATGTTTTGCTCTGTCAGGCTCATCAAAGGTATTTTTTCCATCAGAGAACTGCACGGGGAACGACATCGATTCAAGATTTTTTATTTTGAAAATGCTAACAGGACTGTTTTTTGCTGCTGGGGCAATGCAAAATATTCCGTCATCATAAGACAACAGCTGCTGACCAAGATCTGGGGGCTGAAGACATGTATCCAAAGCAAGGCCTCTTGATTGCTCTTCTGCAGTATTCTCAGGGTCATCACTTGAATCATTGTGTTCATTCTCATTGCTCTGTTCTTCAGTGTTCTCATTTAGGCCGCTGCTTTCAATATCCATTTCCTCATCAGGCGCACTGATGTCATTTGCGGACTGTTCATGCTCATTGAACATTTCTTCTTCTGAGAGTGCTGCATTAATGATGATATCTTTATATTCTGAATGGATTACTTTTAGTTTTCTTAAAGCAGACAAGACCTTATGCATGTTCAAAGTCTGGAACTGATAGTGACCTTGGTAGCACAGACGTCTTTTCAATTTCACTGTAAGCAGCTGTGATTCACTTCTTGGTCTGGGTAAACAATTTACTGTTGTTTCCACTTCAGATGCGACAGAAATTACAGCTCCTTTTATAGCTCTCTGTTGGCCTTTAGGAAGTGTTAAAATTTTCGCAAAGGGAATGTATTTTGCAATAACATGTCTTTCTAGAATATTCAAGTCACACAGTTCTGGAGGAATGGGAGTGAACTGAAGCATATTAGCTACAGCAATATCTGGCATTAGACCTCTCAAAAGTGTTGTATGGCAGCTGTGACAGATCCATTCTCTTTTCATGTCTTCCAAAGCACATCTATCAGGGCAGTCAGAGCAGATGTGAACATAGTTTCCAGTCAAGCAAAGTGCAGCAACTGTTGGATTTTTGTTATATTTACGCACTTCACAATTACGCACTTGATTGGAGAAGAGCGCTCTGGCACAGCATGTGCAGACATAAGTTGGCCCCTGTTTTATAACATTTCTGAAAATATTCAAGGCTCTTAACATGCCTGGATCTTGTACTATGTCATGCTGGCTATCTTGTAATGTTTCTCTCTGCCGGCGCATCAAATACATTTTTTTGTATTTGTACTGTATCTGTTGTGCACAATGTACTTTGTGAAGTACCTTAAGCGCAGATATTTTGCTTTTAGATTTGAATAAATGATATTCTTTCTGACGAGTCCTAAAATGAGCATCACAGTGATAATGCTGTTTAAAAATGTCCTTCCTTTTTTTATAGAAATTAGGATCATTTTTGCATCGGTTTGTGTAATGGTCCTTTTTCTTTTGCCTAAAAATGGGATCTTTTAAATATCTGTCAACAAGATTTTGCTTATGCTTTTTCTCATATTTAGGATTGTTCCTGTAATTCTGAATGATATAATTCTTTTGTCTCTTCCTGAATTGTTCATCATTCCTGTAATTCTGAATGATATAATTCTTTTGTCTCTTCCTGAATTGTTCATCATTCCTGTAATTCTGAATGATATAATTCTTTTGTCTCTTCCTGAATTGTTCATCATTCTTGTAATTTAAGGTTATTTTACTCTTTTTATTCCCCCTGTATTGTTCATTATTTCTGTACTTGTTAATCGCATAAGACTTTCTTCTCCCTCTGTATTCATTAATATTTTTATACTTGTTTTTCATTGTTTGTTTGTGCTTTTCTCTATAAGTCACATTATTCCAATATTTGTTCATCATGGCTTGGTTATGTCTTTGTCTGTATTCACTACTTGTTTTAAAATCATATACTTTATGTACAGCCTGTTTTTTGTCATAAACACCTTGCCTCTGAACAATTTCTTTGTGCCATTTTTTACAGTAAGACCTTCGCTTTCGAGTCTTGTTCAGTTTTTCTGTCTGCTTGACTGTGAATTGTGAATTCTGGTGATTTGGAGCTGACAATTGATCCTGTGACAGTATGTTATGAGAAAGTTCACTCAATGGTACATTTTTATATTTGTCTCGATTCTGGGTGACAATAGTTAGAACTTCCATTTTATCTTGATAAATCAAGTGGGCTTGTTCATCAGTTGATGTGGCCCTGTTAAAAGCAGTCTCAGGTAGTTGATGAACTGGATCTTGGACTTGAACATACTGTTGTGGGACATCAGCAGACGAGCACTGTTCATCGTTTGATAGAGCTTTGTTCTCAAACGAGACGGATGGTTGCACATCATGTTCAAGGTCACAGCAGTTAAGGGAGACTTCAGTCAAGGGTGCTTGTTCATCAGTTGATGTGGCTCTGTTAACAGCAGTCTCAGATAGTTGATGAACTGATTCTTGGACTTGAACATACTGTTGAGGGACATCAGCAGATGAGCATTGTTCATCGTTTGACAGAGCTTTGTTCTCAAACGAGATGGATGGTTGCACATCATGGATGGTTGCACATCATGTTCAAGATCAGATAGTTGATGAACAGCAGTTCAGGGAGACTTCAGTACGTACACAGCTTTCAGTCATCATACTAATGAATGATACAGGCAGCAGCTCAAACTCTTCCTGGTCTCTCAAATCGAAAAGCCCTTGAAACAATAGTAAAAGCCTGTCCACGAGATCTGGCAATTGATGAAACGTCAGAAATACAGCCGTACCTGTGCCTTCATCAGCAGGCATTCCATATATTGATCTGCAGTGAGAATCAAAATAACCAAACCTCCCTGATCGATCTCTGAAAACAGCGATACATGAGCCTGCACACAACAGCAAAGCATCACTCACATCAGCTCTGAGACATTGCAAAGTATTCTCAAGATTTTCATAGTTTCCTAGTGCAGGTGTATCTCTCAGAAATCCAAACCTTTGCGGATGTTTCAGGATGTCGTAGCAGCGAGAGTGTGTCTCAATTGTGTTTGGTAGCTCGTCAAAATTTAAAAAATTACCCACAAATTTTCCTTTGATCTGCAGAGCTCGTTTGACACTAGTGTAAACTGCATCGCCTTTCTGTAAAATGCCATCTAAATCGAAACTCTGTAGCTCATTTCGTTCAGTATGGACTGCTAAGAACATTAAGGAATTACAAGTACACTGACGGCCTCTGGAGTACACGCTGTACCTCGCATCGGTCTGACAGTGAGACGCTTTAACAGACAGCACGTATGGGTTTTCGTCACTCATACCTGATACAGAGTTGGTATTGTTACTGGTGCCCAATGAAGACTGTAGCTTTCTGCGCTGTTTCTGTGATTCACTCCTCTTTCCTTTTCTTGGCATGGTGATGTTTCAGTACTGGAAATCAAGCAAATATGTCTGAGTAATGGATAGATATATTGATGTTCACTTATACTTGAAATAGAACACAGATAATGCTGATATGTAGATATACAGAAAAGTTAAATATTTGATATATAACAATTTCAATACTACCAATATTCAATACTGGAAATCAAGCAAATATGTCTGAGTAATGGATAAATATATGGATGTTCAGTTATACTTGAAACAGAACTGTGTTCTTTTATGTAGATATACAGAAAAGTAAAATATTTGATATATAACAAGACAACAGTAAATTAATTAATGTGAAGTAAAACAAAAAATTATTGTGTACTTTAAAAGAGTTGATATTCCAACGTAGTGAAATCTGGAAATTTCTCTTTCACTTTTTCTGAATGTGTAGTTCACAATTCTCACCTCACCTGGGTTTGATGTTCAAGTTATTCAGTCAGGTTTTTCAAAGAGTTTTTGGTTTTCAAAGAGTTTTTGGTTTTCAGAGTTTTTCGGGTTTCAAGAATCATTGGACTGGCTCTTTATTTTCAAGATGCGTTAGCAAGCTTGCATTTGCATTGGGGTTCATGCGTTTTGGGTTTTGCGTTTTGGGTAAGATTGCGTTTGGGTCGCAAGCAAGCGAAGCAGCAAGCAGTGCAGCAGCGTTTGGGGGTTAGCAGCCAGTTTGTTTTTGGTTTGGAAGAGAAAGAATAGAATGGGCGAGAGATAGAGATTGAAGCAAGATAAAAGTTTGAGCGAAAAATGGATATAAAGGTATGGATAGGACAGGCCAGGACAGGACAGTAAAGAACACACACACAGAGACACACACACACACACACACACAGAAAAGAACAAGTTAATAACATTCAATACAAAATTGCACTTTAAAAAAAATGACTAAGCAGTTAATTAAAATAATAATGAAACAATTCAAATTTAATTATCTCTAAAATGGTTACTTACTGTATAGAGGGAGACAATGTAATAACAAATAAATACAAAATACATATGGCTGAATTACATTTGTATAAAATGAACTGCATTTTTGGTTGATAATGCTATCCCAATAAATTAAAAAAATAGTTCTTACATTGATGGAAATAAAGATGTCCAATCTACTGTAGGAAAAAAGACAGCAGTTTTGTTTACATCTCACACAAATCAAGCTGTTCATTTAAGCTATGAAACCTTGTTTTTACTCAACACATTTACATGAACTTCAAATGCCCTACAAAATAAAGTAACCTTACAATTTTTACTAATAGCTAAATGTGTCAAATCTCATTATATTATATACATTAAAGGCTAAGGCAGGCAATGTCTATGTAAAGGCTACAGAACATGTAGAATTGTACATTTCAAAATAAAGATAATATAATGTGTGTGATTAACATGTTGCGTGTATGTTACTTGCATAGACAGCCAACGCAGCCTCAACCCTATAAATAAATGAAAATAAATAAATAGCTAGGGTTTGTGATTCCAGTTCTCAAAAAAAAAAAGACCAAACCATGGAAGAAAGTCACTGTGTATTTCTATCTGAGTATTAATGAGGTGAGAATGAATATGTCACCCGTGCTGGCAAAATGAGTCAGAATGCGCACATTTCTGTGCTGTCATGACATAACTTGTTATTGAATGTTCTTATGTGTTTTCAAACCATATTCACGTAGTAAATATTTTAAAAACGTGTTTTTTTTTTTTTAAGACCACACATTTAGTTCTATTGATTCACTTTTTATACCACCTCCACTACAGCGGACATATATGTAACTCCCTCAAAATACAATATATTGACAACATTTTTTGGCAGGATTTTTCACTTTTTTAAAAGTAAAAACAAACATGTAAAAAAAAATTACTTTGTGATTTAATAATTCATGCATCAGAGGGTTGATTGAAAATGTGAAAATAAAAATAAATAATTTCTAAAAATGTGCTCATTGTGACTCGTTTTGCCAGCACAGGTCATATATATGAATTACCTTTAAAAGAAGGTTCTGATGACCACTTGGCAGTAGGGAGGAGAAAGGAGGACAACACAACCTAAAAAAATAAAAAATTAAGATGACAGATGTTATTCTGTTAAGTGCTTAATAAAAGAGAGTATTACATTTTGAGAAATGCTGAGATAGCATAGCTGCAAATACTGAGAAGTCAGTTACTGCCAGGCAGTCAGGTAAAAAGATTACTTACCGTAGAGGATGCAATGATCTGGCAACCAAAGATGCAGAGACAGCAGATTTACAGACAAGGAAAAGGGAGAAAAAGAAGAAATCACTTATATGATTCACTAATATGAAGGATCAAATATGACATAAATTTGTATGTATTGACATGTATTAGAATAACTTATTAAACAAATTATTGACTGATCAGAATCTTATGAAAATATAAAATCTGAACATATAGATAAATTATTATGTTGATTTACCACAAAGTTACAAAACAGCAATAAATTAAGGTAAATGCAAGCAAAAACATCACTTTATGTCCATGTTATACAATTTGGAAGGTAGGTTTTTGCTGTGATAATTAAATACAAATGCTGAGAATCTGTCAAGCTGTCAATCAAATACTTACACAGCAGGAGCAACAACAACAGCTTGTTTGCACACAATGAATAGGGAGAAATAGGTCAATAATACAGGTATGGACAGATGGACATGAGCTTCTATTCATAAAAAAATAACTAAGTGGCATTATTAAGTTTGCCTGGTAAGTAGTTTTAGTTGCTTTTGCAATAAAAACATGAGCATCAACACATGATAATTTATTATATTAATACTATGAATTTGCTCAAAACTCACTTAAAAGGCCATTAACTCTTTGAAATAACTTCCATTTTCGATCTGATTACGCTTGTTATTATAGAATTAGACAAATTATTCCATAGTAGGCTTAATACACATTGATAAGGGCTATGTCCATTAGTATTGCATTAGAAATATAATTTATTCTTATGAAAATACTCGAGATTATTTGAAGAGCACAGACAAACCATATATTGTTGCCATCGGCTGGTTATTGTTTCCATATTTCATGAGGCAATACGTCAATATCTGTATTTTATGCAGCTAAGCCATATGTGTGATTAAGGACATGACATCTGTAAGCCGGTCGCACACTGGACGCAGCGCCACGCCAGGTCTTTAAAATTCATACACATTTTTTTATGAGTGAAACCACACCGGCGGCGCCCAGCTATGTTGCGTTTTACTTGTTTGTTGCTCTTCTCGACTCGTCTGGTGTCTTCACTTGTGGACTTGCTGCGCGAGAGCGCCCTCCGGCGTCAAGTATGAATGACATTGATGAGAGTGTTAAGCGCTTCATGATGCTCACATCACATCACCTTGCTTTTGGTAAATATAATACTGCTCTCAAAATAAATGTGAAGTAAACATATGACAATCCATCAATATTTGTCCAATTGTGTCCACTTTTGAGCTAAAAGTCCTGAGGTACGTTGTTTAGTCGACTGTACTGGAGGTAACAGTTAACTGTTATTTTTTCCTCAGTGTATACATCTGAGGCTCATTTCATATTAAAATTGGCGTTTTGTTCCTGATTATCAATAAAATAACGAACATTGGGCACATCAGTTAATGTTTTTGACAAAAGGAACAAGTTAGACGCAAGACAGAAACCATTACACAATATCTTGCAGTTCCCTCACGCGACGAATTATCATAATACTGAACGGAAATTAAAATTGTATTTGTTTTAGCAGTGACAAAACATTATTTTCAAATAAGTAGGTTTAACTACTTCAAATTCATTGACCCACACGTATTTTGATAATCTTTAATTGAAAAATTACCTCAGAAATCTTTACGCACTCACCTGAAGGAAGGACCGCCAGACCGGATGAATCCAGAATGATTGACAGCTCATTAGTTATGCAGAGATCCAGTGGTCTCATTGGCCTGCAGCTATATTAAATACTAAAAATACGATACCCTCATAACCAAATAATTAATAACAACATGGAGTAAATAATCACGAATAATGTATTCACCAGCATCTGACAAAAGATAAAAAATAAAAATAACCTTCAGAAGTATGGCAGCTAATTAGATATACACAATTTCTGTACAACTTTTGTGCTGTTATTGTTTTGATGCATTATTATGAGCTATACACTGTAGCCATCTAGTACAATTTATTGACAAAAATGGACATTACAATTTAAATTAATTATATTATAAACCGGCTGTGTAGGCGCCAGCACATTAAACTGTATTCAAAATAGCATGTATTCACTGTGCAAATATATATTCATTGCTAACTGACAGCAAGATTCACTATGCGCTTATTGGGCAATTTGCACCATCGTATTACATTATATACGGCTTATTGCTGCCACATTGTGACAGCACACATGTCGCTTTGGAGAGATAGGGAGCGCCTGATATTTGGATTGTCATATATAATCGGAAACGAACCAAAATACGATGGTGAGTAATTACATACAAGAGTCGATTGGGATGGATTTTTGATGACACTTTGGGAGCAGTCTGAGTGAGACTTATTTTCACATTATTTCATCGCTTAATACGGAGCCCTTTAAAGGACATAAATGGATGTGATATGATATTTGAAAAGGGAGAAAAAAATTTTCAAATTTTGCGTTCTCTCGTCAAAACATTTTGCGTTCCACTCGAGAAACTGATGCGTTCAGTCGCAAAACTTTTGCGTTCTAACTCGCAATTTGGTGCGGAGTTCCTCGCAAAACCTTTGCGTTCTCTCGCAACAAGATATTTGCGTTCCTCCGGCAGATTCGTGTTATCACAAAACTTTTGCGTTCTCATCGCAAAATAATTTAGCGTTCCTCGCAGAAACATTGCGCTTTTTGGAAATATATTTTTTAATTTAAGTTGCGAGGTCGACAAATAATTTCCGGGAGAACGCGGGAAGAATTTTTGCGAGAGGGAACGCAAAGTTTTGGAGGGAACAAAAGTAATTGAAACGAACAAAAACATGGTGAAGGAGGAGTATATTTTTTCATCACAAGAGTCGATTGGGATGATTTTTGATGAGACTTTGGGAGCAGTCTCACCCCGAGTGAGACTTTTTCCACACAATGTCCCTTAAAGGTGTGTGCATCGCTATAATGAGTCCGTGCGTGTAAATGTATGGGTGTATGCATGTGTAAATGTGTGCGTGAATGAACAAAAAAAGTATCCTGAATGAAAACTGAGCAACCCAGTGTCCAATAAATACTTGTATATATGTAATATAGTTGAATTTTGAAGTAAGAAGTGTTGGATTATTTCGATCATGATTTTTTCTTTTCTTTTTATAAATAAAAAATAGAAAATTGATTAGTTTTTTTATTTTTGTCTATTTAAATTGTTTACAAACTTACCACACAACATTAATGGTCAAAAACTGTACTTTTTTTGAAAGCCAGCTGTTTTCTGAAAAAAAAATGACACTTTGCACTTGAAAATAGCACATTCTGTTAGAATTTTACAGTCAAATAAACAAAATATGTGAAAATGACCTATTTTACCCTTAGGTCTTAAAGGGATTATATTATATTATAATGTTTACACTGTATGTCTGCCTGTCTGTTTTTCTAATAAATCACCCCAATACCTTAGCAACAGCATAGCAACACCCTAGCGACCAGCATGGGTACCTCTATCTATCTATCCATCTCTGACAGACTGTATTGCCTTCAAAACATTCTAACATTTAAATTTACTTTACACTTCAAAATTGTTTCAGACTAAAAACTTTCAAACTTAAAACTTCTTAAAATGTTTACACTTTTCAAACTTTCTGGTCCGGCTTTTAAACTATTTCAGACTGAAAACCATCAAACTTTTACAACTTTTACAAACTTTTTACAAACTTTTCAAACATGACTGTTTTGATGATTTTTATGAATTTTAAAAGACAACTCAGATATTTCAGAAATTTAATATGCTTAACTTACCCGAGGAAGCGGATGTGTTCCTATGCAAAGTTCCAGCAGTCTTATTGGTTATAATTAATCACTGATAACGGTCATCTTATTTGTGAATAAGTTTAAAATCGATATTACTGATCATTTTAGAAACATTTATTGAAGTAATACATCATTAAAGAATACCAACAATAATAATGAGTAAATTAATCTGTCAATTAGGGTTAGGTTTTTTTTTAAAGTTTGTTAATCCAATGTTATACTAAATACAATTTGTTAAAATAAGTTAATTTAAATACATATTATAATAAACACAACAAAAAAAATACATTAAGTTCATTTAAAATAACTTTCTATACATGCATTATAATAAACAATAAATATCTAAAATTCATAAGTAATAAAAAATATATAAATAAATTCATTAGAAATAAGTCATTTTAAAAATACATAATAAAATTCATTGAAAATGATCTAATTTTAATAAATACATAAAATATTTTTTTTTAAATCATCCCGACAGGCATCCAATGTACTGTGAAAAAACAAACAAGACAAATTAGCTTTGTTAGCTGCATGATGATCACATTAATCAAGATAACAGACCCTCAGCTTTTAAACTGTGTAATTTTTAAAGAAATTAAAACAATAAATACAGTTTTGTGTCTCTTTAATGTGTTGTGACAGATCACTGTATTGCCTCAGTTCAAACACGTGAACCGATCGTCTTTTCATATTTACCTAAAGCACGAAATGAACATGAATAAACATCAGAAAGTGTTTTATTTCAACCACGGAACACACCATTGTTCAAGTTTAAATCCACAGAAGTTAATGTACTCTTCTGTCTGATTTGTGGTTAAGGCTGGAAGGGATACAGCTGCAGCTACTGGGCATGTGTATTTACATATTTTCCAAGCCGACAATATAACGTGAAACCTATGAAAATGGTTTTAAAAAGCACATAGCGCCGTAGTTTCATCACTTTAGAGAGTCGCAGTGACCATCTTTTTGCAGCAAAGTATCTGTCATAGTTTAATGAGTGGAAGATGACATGAAGCGACCCGAGGTTATAGCTGCATTGTAAACAGATGAGCGCACATGTGAATATAAAGCTCCCGATCGGGGCGAAGTTCACGGGATTTTGTCCACAGAATGATAAGAGCACACATTTTAACATATTTTATTATTTCACACTCAGCATTTAACTTTAGCGCTGAAAGCCATGCGTACAGCGCCGGACATGACAGATTTTCTGGTACGCAAAACAAGTACTTTAAAGGAATACCTTTGCTTATTACCGTTACCATGACAGCCATTAACAGCACAGCTTAACCCTCCTCACATTTTTATATTGAGTTATATTGAAAAAGTTTTAATTCAGTCGATCTTTTTTACCCCGTTTTAACATGGATTTCTATGGAGACAGGCCGTAGCCTGTTAAACCATTTCTGTTACTAAGTATTGTGGTGCCTTACACAAAAAAAATAAAAACATTTGAAGAGTCAGGACTATGTTTGCTATTATAGTTAGGCCAGAGCTACTAAAATATCAGTTTCATCAGTGCATCTTAGATTTTGTATTCTCCTGGGTGCACAAACTGCAGATTATATGAAAATTATAATATAAAATAATTATAAATATAATAATTATATATAATTATAAATATAATATAATTATAATATAAAACTATGAACTTATTGGTTATCGGTATCGGAATCGGCCATGAGAAGGACTTAATTATCGGTTATCGGTATCGGTTCAAATTTTTCATATCATGCATCCCTAAATAAAACCTTTAATTTTTAACATTGACCATGGCTCTCTCTCTTTTATTGTCTGTGTGTTCTTGTCTCTGTGAACTGGAAGCTTGTCACTAAAACAAATTCCTTGTATGTGCAAGCATACTTGGCAATAAAGCTCTTTCTGATTCTGACTAAGAAACTTTAATGCCGTCACGTTACAAATCTGCTTCAAAGATAAAATAAAATAAGTTGCTAATTACAACATTGAAATAAAAATGTAAGCACTGTAATAATTGGGAATCATGTAAAAAAAAAAAAAAAAAGAGCACATTTCCTTTATCTATTATACCATTTATGTAGTTTTGTTTGCTTGGCTGTTTCCTTATAAAAGTCCAGAAATGTGTCAAGTTTTTCGTCAGGTGTCTTTTTTAATTATAATGTCATGTTGCGATCTTGCCGGGAGCCATATATCTAATATAACTTTGCGAGTCAGTAGCCTATCGAAGCTATTTTACTAATAAGTTTCCGTGCTGTGTGTTCGCTGTGCGATCTCTCTGATATCTGTGTGCAATAACATGTGCGTGCGTCTATGAAAGCAGCGAAGCCTGCATATACAGTTTTAGTTTAGCTACAAACCCGAGCCCGAAGCTATTCATTAAACATTAACCCAACCTGAAACCCGAAAGTATTTCGGGACCCGTCAGGCTCGGGTCGGGTAGCAGACCTCTAGAACAGGCCCCTGTACAATGTCCTCACTAGTTGGTTGTCATAATATTTCACTATGTAAGTGTGAATTTGTGAATGTGGCTCTCAGAAGTAGTTACAGTCACACATACCGGGTGGGGGATGGTTGTCTTCTGATTGAGAGAGGGGGGACATACTGGGTGGGGGATGGTTGTCTTCTGATTGGACTCCTGCCAACTGTCAAGTGTAAGACCAGTGACACCCTCTCATTAGACCACTCTGCAACAACTACAAGTCAGCTTATTTTCTGAGGTGAGTCACTTTTTACTTTTCTACAAACTATGTAAAAAAAGTTATAACTTCAAATCTAAAAAATAAATACTAACCATAAAATGAAAGTGATAGGGACTCTATGACAAGACAAGATGATAACAGATGTCGTGACAGTCATTTTTCTAACCATTAATGAGAATTTGGTCTGAGAGGAGGATTTCTGACAGGAAAGTGTATTTTCTGAAGTATTTAAAAAATTTTTTTATCTGAAATCAAATTACAAAATAGATTTTAAAGAAGTTAAGGGGAAATGTCAGAATATGAAGTTAAAAAAGGAATCTATCAGAGACTGCCCTCTTTCCACTCTCTGACAGAATTTTTTTTTTTTAGGTAAATTTTCACTTCACAAGAAATATTTTCAATGACTTCCAATAAATAAATCAATTACATGAATTAATTAGTTTTTTGTAGTAAAAAAAAATAATAAAAAAAATAAGAGGAGAAATCCAGAGGCTGCAGTCTTTCCATTCTCTGTCAGAAAAATTAATATTCTGAGGTAAATCTTTACTTCACAAGAAATATTTTCAATGAATTTCAATAAATAACTCAATTACATGAATGAATGAATACATTCCTGTGAAGTATGAAGTTAAAAAAGAGAGAAATCTTGTCAGAGTATAAACTTAAAAAAAAAGAAAAAAAAGGAATCCCTCATTTTTTGAGGTAAATGTTTCCTTCACAAAAAAAATGTGTTCATGTAATTGACTTATTGATTGAAAATTGTTGATAAAATGTCTTGTGAAGTAAAGATTTACCTCAGAAAATAAACTTTTCTGGAAGAGGGCCTTCTCTAGGGTTAGGTTAGGGTCATTTTCTGAGGTAAAGCTTTACTTCACAAGACATTTGTTCACACATTTGGCTTATTAATTGAAAGTTATTGATAAAATGTCTTAAAGAGTAAAAATTTACCTGAGAAAAACTTTTCTGTCAGGGAGTGGTGAAAAGGGCTTATTAGGGTTACGGTTATGTTCTTTTTCATTTCAAAGAATCCTGAAAAAAAAGTATGTCAGGATTCTTTGCCTTGCTGAGTGTAAGAAACTTCTTTAAACTAAAAAAAAAACTTTTGACAGGTACTGTATAAATATACATATTTAACTGTAAGTATTAAGTATTTTGTGCATTTTTCTCTTACCCTTAGGATGGCAACACCAAGTCCATACACACGGCCAGCACCCATTCGTTGCAAGTGTGTGGCAAATAGGACCACTAAGAAAGCGGTCTCTTACAATTATGACGGGGAAAAAATTAAAATACAATCATTTAATGTGAAAACAGTTAGTGCCCTATCCGATGGCACAAACCTCTACACATCCACAAGTTTAGGAAGATTTTCAGAATTTGAGGAGGGGGTGACGTATTTTCTTAAAAATGTCACAGTTAGTGCCAAGTATGGCCGCCAAAATTTATATTTTGGTCGGACATCAAGTAAGTTCAGGGCAGCACCACTTGCCTTGTCGGATGCAGCTGAAAAGGCTGCAAAAGACATACTCTGTCCACCATCCCATCCCATCACTGGAGAAGAGGCAGACATTTTTTCTAGGGGAGATTACTTGAGCATCCAAGGCCAAGTTGAGAAAGTGAGTTATTTTAATGTTGTCAATGAATTATCTGGAAATAAATCTGCATTACTCTGTTGCTTAAATGATGAAAATGAAGAATCACTTTTAATTACTCACCCACATGAAGTTGCAAACCCATATGACTGACTTTTTTCTGCAGAAACACAAAAGATGGCAATACATTGTGACTAAGTTTAATTGTATTAGCAAAAAATGCATGTGGCTCACTGATCATTTTCCAAGTTCTTCAGTCAGTTTTGGTGGACAATAGCCTAATATTAAGCAGGTTTATTTAGTCTGCTCTGCTGTGTGCCATCAAGCACTTCCCAGTCCAACAGTTTCATTACAGTTATTTTCATTTATGCAAAGGGTTCAACAACAATTATCAAGTCTTTGTGAAGAGCTTAAATGCTGGGGAATCTGAAGCCCCCAGAATGAGTAATAGAAATTTAAATTAGTAAAAAGAAACAGCTCAAATATAAAGTAACTGCACATTCTGAATGAAAGTGATTTGACCTGAATAACTTAACTGTTGGCTTATTATTCTGCAGCTACAACCGGTGAGAATGATAATGGTCCAGGAGGGCCGTGTCCCCATCTTGGACCTGCGCCTTAGATGTGGCCTGAAGGTCCTGGAGGTTTCACTTTGGCGCGATGAGGCCTTGAGTGAGCTCTACATTGGAGATGAGGTGGAGCTCACACACCTTAAGGCACTCCTAAAAGAAACTGGAAAAGGGAAACTTAACTCCTCAACATTTACATCCGTTAAGGTACACAAATAATGCTGTTTCTCTAGAACTAGGGATGCACAATATTGGACTTTAGGGCCGTCACTAACGATTATTTTGTTACTCGAGTAATTGATTGATTATTTTAATGATTAAATCAAGTAATCAGATTTTTTTTTTTAAACAAACCTTAAAAAAAAAAAAAAAAAAAAAAAAAAAAAAAACAGGCAGCAGGAGGATTGATCTCTTATTTTGAAATTGCGATTAGCATCTAGATTGTTTAGAAACATACTGACATGTTCTCATGTTGACAAGTTAATAAAATTATTTACCTTACACATTTTTGTTATGGTACCATATGCAGTGTTGGATGTTTCACTTAAATTTTATGAAAGCTTCAAGTGCAGTTGTCATGCAATGCGTGCAAACAGATGATGGCACAACCATGCTCTTGTTTTGTTTACGAACGGTGTGTCACTGCCGTGTGTGTGTGTGTGTCTCGCAAAATGTGACAAAAACTCCCACGCAATCATTGAGGTGTGTACATGTCTACAATGCAACTCAATAATTCGACTAAAATAGGAACACTTCATGTCTCAATTCAATTTGTTTACTTCAAGTATGAGTTTAACGTTTTTTGAGATTAAGGTACTCAAAAAAATTACCATTTACATGGTAATTTCTTAATCAGAGTATTCTTTTAATCAGGTTAATATCGAAGTAGTGTTGTCCATGTAAGCGCACTGATAATCAGTTAAGTTAAAAGAACCAAATACAATTTTTGACTAACATAAACGACTTGTTGCTATAATTCTGTTTCAAATTTCATATATTTGATTTTTGATCGCACTCTACTAAAGTGAAATGACATACAGCCAAGTATGGTGACCCATACTCTGAATTAGTGCTCTGCATTTAACCCATCCAAAGTGCACACACACGGCAGTGAACACACACACAGCAGTGAACACACACACAGCAGTGAACACACACACCCGGAGCAGTGGGCAGCCATTAATGCTGCGGCGCCCGGGGAGCAGTTGGGGTTCGGCACCTCAGTTGTGGTATTGAAGGTGGAAGAAAGCGCTGTACGTTCACTCCCCCCACCTACAATCCCTGCCGGCCCGAGACTCGAACTCACAACCTTTGGATTACGAGTCCGGCTCTCTAACAATTAGGCCACGACTTCCCACTGAAATATCAATACGCTCATACGATCATTGTGCTTTTAAAGGAATGTACACTTACAGGAGTTTAAATTGTATTTTTGTTAAAATCCAGATTGCTGAGAGAAAGGTAGTCACTGCTGTGGTGGAGATTGTGGGTGTCTCCAATGAGGACAGACTCACTCTGCTGAGCAGCGACTTCGAGGAGTTTTCAGTCTCACCCGACCTCTACCAAGGCAGTTTGGAGGACCTCATCGAAAGCCTGCCTGTAAAATTAGAAATTAAGCACATTCATCAGCGTGCTGTAGACATTTCTCTTGTTAATCCTTAAATCAGTTAATTTATTACTAGGTTTAGTTTACATTTAGTGAATATAGCTTACTAGTTCGGTTAGTTTTAGTTGCAGTAGTTCATGTAGTAGCAGTTTAATAATTCAAATTTTTAATAATAGTTTACATTTGGTAGTAGTAGTTAGTAGTATATAGTAATTAATTTAGTAGTAGATCAGTTTGTTGACATTTATCTGTTAATTTAAATGTTTTGGTTGTTTAATGTGTAAAATGTTTTTATTTTTTCATGTTTTAAATTTATAAATATATTTTGTATTCAAAAAGATTTTGGTCTGATATTTTCATGCACGTACACATTTAAGTTACTTCAACAGTTAGTATGGAGCACATGCTAGCATTAGCAATTAATTAAGATTCTCAGCCTTTCACAAAAAAAAGGAGACAGATGTTCTTGTTTACGTTTTGTAAATTTTTCATAATTAAGGTATCATAGCTATTCTGTGCATTTTCCCTTGTTCTTTCACCGCATGATTCAGTCTATTAAAATGCATTAAGAATGATCACAAAATTCAACATACGGGGCAGAAAATTTATATATTTACATCATTTCATATAGTTAAAATCACACGAAGAGTGCCGTTTTTTCTTTTAAAAAAAAACCATGATTACAAATCCAATATTGATTTTATAGAACAGTTCAATAAACAATAAGTTAATATTAAGAGACTTACGTTTTAGACACCATATTGCCTGTTTTTGCTCCATTTCGCCAACAAAAAATAATTCCTAACAGCTGTTTTGCGTCTCTGAGCAACATGAGGTGTTTCTTCCTGAATCAACCGTTAAATGATTCGGTTCACTGACTCACTTATTAACAGTGTCTTTCTGCCACCTACTGGTGGTTTTAATTTCACATTTAACGTCTATTTTCATTTTTAAAATAATTTCAAACATCAGTATACAATGTTTTGTTTAAAATGTCAAAAAATTATGCATTTCTAACTGATTAAAGCACTCCATGTCCCTCTGAGCCGCATTAAACAGTGTGTAAATACATCTAAATGCCATTCAGATGCAACTTTTGCAAAGATTAATTTTGATTATACTGGTTTCATTTGTTTGGTAACAGCCTAAATGTCTTATTATTCTAATTGACTGATTAAATGTAACAATTTGACTCAAAAGATGTACACTTTTAGGAAAATAAATGGCTTCATTAAAGGGTAAAAATCAATTTAAACTTATATGAAAAGATTAATGAACTGACCACACAGAATATGAAGAAAATCAAAAACTGCAGCTGTCCACAGTAGACACAATAACACACACTGCAAAATATCGTCTAATTATCGTTAAAATAAAATAAAAATAGCTAACATTTACTACTACTGCTTTTTTTTTTAAAAAATATGAATTTATCAAACTTAAAATCAGCAGGCTTTTAATTTGGTGGGTTGCCAGCAACGATATGCACATTGGGATAGTTTTGCACTGTGCTTTGAAAACGGTAGCGGATAGCCTAGATTATTGCTTTTAGTTTTTTTTTAATATAAATCTTATATAGTACCGTTTGACGATCTAAAATGGTAATTGTGCAATAGCTGTCAACCATGTCGGTGCGCAAATGCGCGGCCTGAACTTATTAAGCATTTTTTTTATTTTGGTCACGCATGTGGACCTGCGTACCACTCTTGTCCATTAACATTCTCTGGTTTTAAATTGCAATAAAACTGATTACATATTGACGTAATATTTACATTGGTGCATGCTATGATTACAACTTGCGGAGTCGCAATGTGCCACGTGTGCTTGCAGTAGCACGTTTAACCGAAAAAGCACACGAAAGACCTCATTTACTTTCCATTGTAACGTAATATGCCAATGAAATAACTTACTAACTTCATAAAACAGACTGATTTTGAAGCATACTTGATTACTAACCTCTTGCAAAATACAGCGAGGAGTCTGCATTGCATTGCGTCTGCCATACTTCTTCTTCTGCGTTTAATGGCGGTTGGCAAACTAGCTTATGGTGCATCTCCGCCACCTACTGGAATGGAGTGTGGAGGACTGACGATAAAGGAAAACTAATTAGATCCTGTTCATTATCTTTGAGTCTTTTACATATTTAAATAGTATGTTACTCATGCATCCGTGTTTAAAAAAACAAAACAAACAAACCTTACTACAACCGAGTCATAGCACTTGCATATTGTTGCTCTTTTGTTGGTTTTGATTGCTTCTATTGTCCTCATTTGTAAGTCGCTTCGGATAAAAGTCAGGGGCGCTCCCAAGGGGTGGCCACGGCCACCACTGTATAAACTCTGGCCACCCCTAGGATGATTTTGCAGTGGGTACTATTAATTTAAATGCATAATGTAAATTCACAATAGTTTATGAGTGAAAATAAAATGCAGCGCCCGCTGCAGCCACCAAAAAAGCTTGTATATTGGCGCCACCAGAGCAGCTGCCCAGCTCACTCCCGCTGATGAGTCTCGGTCACACCGCTCACGCGACCACTAAACAGCGCTGTGAGATCCGGTGTGAAGCGCGAATTCAGCAAAGAACACAAATCACTATGAAACAGCGCTGACAAACAGGAGAAACACTGTGTGCAACAACGATATAGTCAGAAGGCTTTTCAATCTACAAATCGCCATCATTTACCACGGATCTACTGTAGTAACACTAACGTTAACTGCACCATGGTATTGTGTCAGAAATGTCATGTGGGATATTCATATCGAATTTTATTTAATAGACATATTAAATGTATTAAAGGAGTAATGGAATATAATTTACAGTATTTTTTTTGTGATTAGTGTTTGTGCATTTATGTATAGACCACTGTTTTTCATATAAATAGCCTACCAAATAAAACCCATACAGTTACATTTTTACCATGGTATTGATGTGCTATATATGTGTGGTTTTAACGAGTATATTGCGAAAAGCAAACAAAATAAAACACCTTCAGAGTGCGCGCATACATTACGATGGTCTAGAAGGTTAGACTAGTGCGCATGCGCATTTATATTGCGTTCTTTCACTGCATGAATCAGTCTATTAAAATGCATTTAGAATTATCACATTATTCAAGATATGGGCCAGAAAATGTATATATTTATATCATTTCATATAGTTACTATCACACGAAGAGTGACGTTTTTTTCTCCAAAAGTAAGCATAATTACAAATGTGATACTGATTTTATACAACAGTTCAATAAACAAGAAGTTAATATGAAGAGACTTACGTTTTAGACAACATATTTCCTGTTTTTGCTCTATTTCTAAAAACAAAAATCATTCCAAACAAAGCCACAGCATTGTTTTGCGTCTCTGAGCAACATTACAGTGTTTCGTTCCTGAATGAATCAACTGTTTAAATGATTCGGTTCAATCGTTCCTGAATGACAACTGTTTAAATGATTCGGTTCACTTATTAACAGTGACTTGCTGCCACCTGCTGGCGATTTTAATTTCACATTTAAGGTACATTTTCATTTTTTTAAATATTTTCAAACATCAGCTTTCACTGTTTTGTTTAAAATATCAAAACATTATTTATTTATTTGTAACTGTCAGCGCAATTAGAAATAAGATATCAGCACAATAACACACTCAGCAAAATATTGTCTAATTATCGTTATCGATAAAATCACAGAAAATCACAGAGATAATTTTTGTCAATATTGCACACCCTTAATTTATGTAATTTGATTGATATAATAATTTATTGATAATTGTTTAAATTAATATAAAATGTAATACTTTTGACTCATCCATGTTCTTAAAAATGGTTTAAAGGCTGAAATGTAAAGTTTAACATTTTATAAAACTTTTTGTTTTTGTGAAAACTTTTATCTGAACTGTAAATTATTCTTTTTACAGTCATGTTACAGTTTAATATGATACAATAGACATTGCCCTACCGCGCTCATATGGTATTAATTTTATTTGTGCAGGTCTTAGAAAGGTCATGAAAAGGTCTTACATTTGAGCTTAAAAATCCTGCAGAAACCCTGTTTAATAAAGCTCAGTCAGAATAATTACATTTAAATATTGTCCCTTTTTTGGTTTTGCCCATATATTTGCTGATGTCTAATAATTTAAAAGACCTACACTATTTAAAGAGTAAGTAATTAATTGCTAATTAAAATCATATTATTACATTAACCAGAACCAAAAGTAAATACGTATAACACACATTAAGTGGAACTTTTAATCATTTTATTTTTTATTTCATTATTTTGGTGTGCCACCCCAAGATTTGCTGTGGCCTCATCTGGCCACCCCTATTAACATTTTCTGGGGGCGCCACTGATAAAAGTAAATAACTAAATGTAAATGTTACATCTGCCAAGTTTTGCGACATCATTCGCATTGTTTTATGGGATAGTTAGATTTACCTATTATTTTTAAAATATATTAATAAATGTGTAGTGTAGCCTTGCCAATTTGACTGTATGTGATCAGGAACCACAGAGTATATGTTAAATTTAGCAAACTAGCAACCACTAGATCTCAAGATCTATCTATCAAACTTTAAGCTTTTAAAACTACTTTAAACTTCAAACTTTTAAAACTGTTAAAACTTAAACTTTTAAAACTGTATAAAACTTAAAAACTTAAACTTTTAAAACTTATAAAACTTAAACTTTTAAAACTTATAAAACTTAAAAACTTAAACTTTTAAAACTTATAAAACTTATAAAACTTAAACTTTTAAAAATTATAAAACTTAAACTTTTAAAACTTATAGAACTTAAACTTTTAAAACTTATAAAACTTAAAAACTTAAACTTTTAAAACTTATAAAACTTAAACTTATAAAACTTATAAAACTTAAACTTTAAGACTTAAAAACTTTCCAAACTTTCCAAACTTAAACTTCTTTAAACTTTTCAAACTTTTTAAAACTTTCTGGTCCGGCTTTCTCAAGCCAACTTAAAGTTTGTTCACAAACTTTTTTATCTAGTTATTCTTCTTCTTCTTCTGAGACTAAAACTTTCTGACTGCTACTCCTCCTAGAGCTTTAACTCTACAGACTCCAAACTCAGTCCAGATCTTCAGACTGATCTCGCCGGGTGTGTGCTATATCTTTTCTAACTGATCAGACTTATGATTTTCATAAAAATCGTACAGATTAAAACTCATAAAAATCCCATAGACTTAACATTGACGGCCAACTTTGACGAGTCGTAGCTCAGAGCGAGAATTTTGTAGAAACATGTGAATCACCACATTTGAAGCTAGGCTATCAAGCTGTGCGAGAACATACCCCGCAATGGGTATAAGTTGTACCCCTGGGGCACAAGAGCGCCCCAAATTTGCCCCATGCTAGACATACTATGGTGAGGGACGGCCCATGAAACAGCACATGTTTTTCCTACTATGGTAATTTACATGCTAGGAATTTTGCATTGAACATGCTAACTCTGCATCACAATATCATAGAGACATGGGTGGGCTCATTTTACTCAGCCAACCAATCAGACTCTCAGGATCATTATGAAGCTGTGAAGCCATGCCCTAGCAACTATTTAGAGCACCCTAGCAACATGATCCCATAGACTGCTAATCATTATAAAAGCCCAGATGCTAGATATCTTTAGATCACAGTGTCATAGAGACATGGGGGTGGGCTCGTTTGACTCGGGTCGCAAGCAGCAAATCATGATTCACCATCGACACTTTCTAGCCACGCCCTAGCAACCACTGTCGATCACCCTAGCAACCCAAACCCAAAGAAGCATATCTTCCAATCTGAATGTCATAGAGACATGGGGGTTGGTTTATTTCATTCATACTGGCAAGCAGCCTTTGGAGTATTATCATTGGCAGCTGCCAAGCCACTCCCTAACAACCAAACAGAGTACCCTAGCAACCATCTAGCAAGACCTATATCTTTGCATCAGAATATAGTACAGACATGGGAGTTGGTTCTTTTGACTCATGCTAGCAAACCAGACTTCAAACATGCTAGTCATGCTAGCAGTGAATAGCTAAATGCTAATAGTCATTAGCTAAGTGCTAATTCAGGCTAATTTAATGCTTAGAACTCTTTAAAACTCCATAGTAACGATCTGTGACAACTAATCAACTGCCTAGCAACATGCTAGTCAGAACCACCCCAGGTACCATAGCAACCACCTAGAATACCCTAGCAACCACATAGCAACAACCTAGCAACCACCCTGATTACCCTAGCAACCGCTTAGCAACACCATAGCAACCACCCTGGGTACCCTAGCAACGGCCCTAGCAACCACCCCGAGTACCCTAGCAACCGCATAGCAACACCTTAGCAACCACACTGTGTACCCTAGCAACGGCTCTAGCAACCGTCCTGGGTACCCTAGCAACCACCCAGAGTACCCTAGAAACCGCATAGCAACACCTTAGCAACCAAACTGTGTACCCTAGCAACGGCCCTAGCAACCATCCTGGGTACACTAACAACCGCATAGCAACACCCTAGCAACCATATAGCAACCATCATGGGTACCCTAGCAACCACCCTAGCAACCACCCTGGGTACCCTAGCAACCACACAGCAACACCCTAGCAACCTGTCTGATTACCCTAGCAACCGCATAGCAACCACCCATAGTACCCTAGCAACCACATAGCAACACCCTAGCAACCGCATGGCAACACCTTAGCAACCATCCTGGGTACCCTAGCAACCGCCCTAGCAACCACCTCGAGTACCCTAGCAACCGCATAGCAACACCCTAGTTTTTTTTACAACATTAACAAGCAATATCTTAGCACCAAAACATAATAGAAACGCAGGGCTTGGTTCTTTTATTTATGACTAGGAAGTAGTCTTTAAATATCACCCAATAAACTCTATAGCCACACCCTAGCAACCATTTACAGTACCCTAGCAACCATACAATCATATAAATAAGCCATATCTCAGCATCAGAACATCGTACAGAGATGGGGTTGGGCTCTTTTGACTCGGGTGGGACATCACTCTGTAAATATCAATATGGTAAATGTGTACCCACACCATAGCAACCATTTAGAGCACCCTAGCAACCATATAACTATAAAAGGAAGCCATATCTCAGCTCCATAACATCATACAGACATGCTGGTTGGCTAAAGTGGCGAGTTTTGCCACGCCAAGCACCACTCACATTTTCTTCAGGAAATGTACATTCTAGTTATGTTGGCTTGGCACAAGCCAACATACTGTTATGCTATTTAAACTTCTTATTATATTTTCTTCTGAGAACTTTGGGGCCTCGCTACTCCGAGGGCTTTCAAGCTACAAGCACCAAACTCGGCAGAGACCTGGGCCTGACGTTCAATTTGAGGAGTTATCTTTTCAGACTGATCAGACTTACAGTTTTTTTATAATGAATTATTTAATGTGACCAAATTCCCATTGACTTACATTGAAATTGAGAAAATATTACAAAACACTACTCCTCCAAGGGCTTTAAAGCCACGACCCCACAATTCAGCAGAGATATGGGCCCTGGTGTGTAGTGTTATGCTATATCTTTTCAGACTGATCAGACTTATAGTTTTTTTGTTATTAATTATTAAAAATGAAAATTCTCCCATAGACTTACATTGGCTGAGAAAAATTGCGCCCCTAGAGGAGCAATTCCCCTCGGGCGGAGCTGAATGACTCGATCAGTTTCACTTTTAGATCGGTTAGAAATACAAATAAATACATCGATTTCATTCAAACTGACAAGCTAAACCAACTTATCTGATCAGGGCCCATTAATAATGATTCTCTGGCCAGAGAACAGTGTGAAACACGACAGAACTCTCACCGCATCGATCAAGCACGGCAGTCCGAACCTGCTCACAGCAACACAATTTATAAGTGTTTTAGAGCCTTTAAAAATAAAATATTCCAGCGATTGCATGCATTACAATAATAAGAACAAAACAAGAGCTAAATGCAGGTGTTTGTGATCTGTTTTAGTGTGAGACTGAAGTCAGTCTGTGTCGCTCGCTCCCGGAGCTTAGACATCACGAGCTCGCTGCAGTGTCCTCGTAAACTTGTTTATTTGCTCTTCTTTCTGCCTTTTAAGTCAAAGCACACCAGCGTCTGATCATAAAACATGTAGATGAGCATAGAGGAAAGCTAAATTGAGTGCATGTGAGCTGTTTTTTAATGTTTGACTGACAGCTGTAATCGTGGCAGCTGCCGTCCGCGTTTGAAAGGAGAAATACACAAAATAAACTACATCATTTCCATGTGTTTACAGCTTTATAAATCAAAACATTCCAGCATCGAACACAGTACATATAGAAGAACATAATAACATGAGTGCTTATGAGTTGTTTTTTCTCTCTAACTGCAGAGCAACGACACTCTCTGATGCTCGCTCCAGACCGCATTCATCCTCACTTCTCTTGGACAAACACAGACAAGATTAACTCAAAATACATGACATCTAAACATTTCGTTTATAAAACTAAAAAACAGCAAAATAAATAAATAAATAAATACAGAGGTTGCAGTCCTGTTACGTTTTAGCTCATAACTTCAAGAAACATGCATAGATCTTGAAATACTAAACAGCATTATTTTCAGAAAATTCTCCCGATTTAAAAGAGACCAAATTGACCATATTCCGTCCATCAGATCGAAAAATTTCGTTCATAGAGCTGTAATTATTAAAAATGAAACATTTCCCATAGACCCTGAGAAAAATTGCGCCCCTAGAGGAGCAATTCCCTCTAATGGAGGGAGGACACTTGCTTAGTTTCACTTTTACACTTATTATATTATATTATATTATATTATTATAAGTAAACTAATCATTAAACATTTGTAATCATTACAAAAATTGTCATTTCATCTTTATGTAGTTCAGAAATGAAGGCCATAATGCTAATGTTGTCCACACGAGGGAGCCACAGGATAACAAATACTTCAAGATCTCCTCAAAGACTGTGAAAATGTTTCATTTATGTTTCATTTAAGTGACTACATTAAAAACTGCATATAAATTCATTACATTTTCATAAACTTTAATAAAGCCCAATATAGTGAGTATGCAAAAACTGTAATCTCCTACATACCATTACTTTTATCTTATTTTAATCATTACTATTGACAGTATATTTCTGAAGTTGTCACACATAACTTAATACGTCCAACTGAAGAAGGGACACTATATTAGTTATCTATTTTCATATTGTGCATATAATAGTACTCTTATAATGACTCATAATTTACTTGAAAAGAGACATGTCCATTGTGTAATTACATCATCTACGTTTTTTTTGCAGCGGGGCAGCTCAAAAACGCTGAACGCACAAGTACTCTGGCTCTTTTGCCCCAAGGCTGATGAAGCTGCTTTTCGCCAAGCCAACATCAAAGTTAGTTTACGAACTTTACCTTCTAGTTATGTTGGCTTGGCACAAGCCAACATACTGTTATGCTATTTAAACTTCTTATTATTATATTTTCTTCTGAGAACTTTGGGGCCTCGCTACTCCGAGGGCTTTCAAGCTACAAGCACCAAACTCGGCAGAGACCTGGGGCCTGACGTTCAATTTGAGGAGTTATCTTTTCAGACTGATCAGACTTACAGTTTTTTTATAATGAATTATAAAGATTAATGTGACCAAATTCCCATTGACTTACATTGAAATTGAGAAAATATTACAAAACACTACTCCTCCAAGGGCTTTAAAGCCACGACCCCACAATTCAGCAGAGATATGGGCCCTGGTGTGTAGTGTTATGCTATATCTTTTCAGACTGATCAGACTTATAGTTTTTTTGTTATTAATTATTAAAAATGAAAATTCTCCCATAGACTTACATTGGCTGAGAAAAATTGCGCCCCTAGAGGAGCAATTCCCCTCGGGCGGAGCTGAATGACTCGATCAGTTTCACTTTTAGATCGGTTAGAAATACAAATAAATACATCGATTTCATTCAAACTGACAAGCTAAACCAACTTATCTGATCAGGGACCATTAATAATGATTCTCTGGCCAGAGAACAGTGTGAAACACGACAGAACTCTCACCGCATCGATCAAGCACGGCAGTCCGAACCTGCTCACAGCAACACAATTTATAAGTGTTTTAGAGCCTTTAAAAATAAAATATTCCAGCGATTGCATGCATTACAATAATAAGAACAAAACAAGAGCTAAATGCAGGTGTTTGTGATCTGTTTTAGTGTGAGACTGAAGTCAGTCTGTGTCGCTCGCTCCCGGAGTCCTCGCTGCAGTGTCCTCGTTAACTTGTTTATTTGATCTTCTTTCTGCCTTTTAAGTTAAACCACACCAGCGACTGATCATAAAACATGTAGATGAACATAGAGGAACGCTAAATTGAGTGCATGTGAGCTGTTTTGAAATGTTTTACTGACAGCTGTAATCGTGGCAGCTGCCGTCCGCGTTTGAAAGGAGAAATACACAGAACAAACTACATCATTTCCATGTGTTTACAGCTTTATAAATCAAAACATTCCAGCATCGAACACAGTACATATAGAAGAACATAATAACATGAGTGCTTATGAGATGTTTTTTTCTCTAACTGTAGAGCAACGCGCAGCTCTGATGCTCGCTCCAGACCGCATTCATCCTCACTTCTCTTGGACAAACACAGACAACATTAACTCAAAATACATGACATCTAAACATTTCGTTTATAAAGGTAAAAAAACAGCAAAAAAATAAAAAATAAAAATAACAAAACACAGAGGTTGCAGTCCTGTTACGTTTTAGCTCATAACTTCAAGAAACATGCATAGATCTTGAAATACTAAACAGCATTATTTTAAGAAAATTCTCCCGATTTAAAAGAGACCAAATTGACCATATTCCGTCCATCAGATCGAAATATTTCGTTCATAGAGCTGTAATTATTAAAAATGAAACATTTCCCATAGACCCTGAGAAAAATTGCGCCCCTAGAGGAGCAATTCCCTCTAATGGAGGGAGGACACTTGCTTAGTTTCACTTTTACACTTATTATATTATATTATTATAAGTAAACTAATCATTAAACATTTGTAATCATTACAAAAATTGTAATTTCATCTTTATGTAGTTCAGAAATGAAGGACATAATGCTAATGTTGTCCACACGAGGGAGCCACAGGATAACAAATACTTCAAGATCTCCTCAAAGACTGTGAAAATGTTTCATTTATGTTTTCATTTAAGTGATTACATTAAAAAATGCATATAAATTCATTACATTTTCATAAACTTTAATAAAGCCCAATATAGTGAGTATGCAAAAACTGTAATCTCCTACATACCATTACTTTTTTTATCTTATTTGAATGGTTTTGACAATATATTTCTGAATTTGTCACACATAACTTAATGTAAGTCCAACTGAAGAAGGGACACTATATTAGTTATCTATTTTCATATTGTGCTTATAATAGTACTCTTTTAAGGACTCATAATTTACTTGAAAAGAGACATTTACATCATCTACACACACCATTGTGCTTGGACCCAGATGATGGCCTTGAGTTAAACCATATTGTTTGTTACCTTCTGTGTCGTTGTCCACAACGCTTCGGTGACAGGACTTTCAAATAACAAACAGGAAAACAATAAAAGGCATGACTTATTTCACATCCAGCTAGCAACTCTGTCCAAGCTGTTGTCATAGCTTAGTAGGCATTTTATTAGGATAGAAAATAGCAAGGGTCCATAGAAAAATACTGTTGTACGTTTTTTTTTCAGCGGGGCAGCTCAAGAACTCTGAACGCACAAGTACTCTGGCTCTTTTGCCCCAAGGCTGATGAAGCTGCTTTTCGCCAAGCCAACATCAAAGTTAGTTTACGAACTTTACCTTCTAGTTATGTTGGCTTGGCACAAGCCAACATACTGTTATGCTATTTAAACTTCTTATTATTATATTTTCTTCTGAGAACTTTGGGGCCTCGCTACTCCGAGGGCTTTCAAGCTACAAGCACCAAACTCGGCAGAGACCTGGGGCCTGACGTTCAATTTGAGGAGTTATCTTTTCAGACTGATCAGACTTACAGTTTTTTATAATGAATTATTTAATGTGACCAAATTCCCATTGACTTACATTGAAATTGAGAAAATATTACAAAACACTACTCCTCCAAGGGCTTTAAAGCCACGACCCCACAATTCAGCAGAGATATGGGCCCTGGTGTGTAGTGTTATGCTATATCTTTTCAGACTGATCAGACTTATAGTTTTTTTGTTATTAATTATTAAAAATGAAAATTCTCCCATAGACTTACATTGGCTGAGAAAAATTGCGCCCCTAGAGGAGCAATTCTCCTCGGGCGGAGCTGAATGACTCGATCAGTTTCACTTTTAGATCGGTTAGAAATACAAATAAATACATCGATTTCATTCAAACTGACAAGCTAAACCAACTTATCTGATCAGGGCCCATTAATAATGATTCTCTGGCCAGAGAACAGTGTGAAACACGACAGAACTCTCACCGCATCGATCAAGCACGGCAGTCCGAACCTGCTCACAGCAACACAATTTATAAGTGTTTTAGAGCCTTTAAAAATAAAATATTCCAGCGATTGCATGCATTACAATAATAAGAACAAAACAAGAGCTAAATGCAGGTGTTTGTGATCTGTTTTAGTGTGAGACTGAAGTCAGTGTGTGTCGCTCGCTCCCGGAGCTTAGACATCACGAGCTCGCTGCAGTGTCCTCGTAAACTTGTTTATTTGCTCTTCTTTCTGCCTTTTAAGTCAAAGCACACCAGCATCTGATCATAAAACATGTAGATGAGCATAGAGGAAAGCTAAATTGAGTGCATGTGAGCTGTTTTTTAATGTTTGACTGACAGCTGTAATCGTGGCAGCTGCCGTCCGCGTTTGAAAGGAGAAATACACACAACAAATTACATAAGTTCCATGTGTTTACAGCTTTATAAATCAAAACATTCCAGCATCGAACACAGTACATATAGAAGAACATAATAACATGAGTGCTTATGAATGTTTTTTTCTCTCTAACTGCAGAGCAACGACACTCTCTGATGCTCGCTCCAGACCGCATTCATCCTCACTTCTCTTGGACAAACACAGACAAGATTAACTCAAAATACATGACATCTAAACATTTCGTTTATAAAACTAAAAAACAGCAAAATAAATAAATAAATAAATACAGAGGTTGCAGTCCTGTTACGTTTTAGCTCATAACTTCAAGAAACATGCATAGATCTTGAAATACTAAACAGCATTATTTTCAGAAAATTCTCGCGATTTAAAAGAGACCAAATTGACCATATTCCGTCCATCAGATCGAAAGATTTCGTTCATAGAGCTGTAATTATTAAAAATGAAACATTTCCCATAGACCCTGAGAAAAATTGCGCCCCTAGAGGAGCAATTCCCTCTAATGGAGGGAGGACACTTGCTTAGTTTCACTTTTACACTTTATATTATATTATATTATATTATATTATATTATATTATATTATTATAAGTAAACTAATCATTAAACATTTGTAATCATTACAAAAATTGTCATTTCATCTTTATGTAGTTCAGAAATGAAGGCCATAATGCTAATGTTGTCCACACGAGGGAGCCACAGGATAACAAATACTTCAAGATCTCCTCAAAGACTGTGAAAATGTTTCATTTATGTTTCATTTAAGTGACTACATTAAAAACTGCATATAAATTCATTACATTTTCATAAACTTTAATAAAGCCCAATATAGTGAGTATGCAAAAACTGTAATCTCCTACATACCATTACTTTTAACTTATTTTAATCATTACTATTGACAGTATATTTCTGAAGTTGTCACACATAACTTAATACGTCCAACTGAAGAAGGGACACTATATTAGTTATCTATTTTCATATTGTGCATATAATAGTACTCTTATAATGACTCATAATTTACTTGAAAAGAGACATGTCCATTGTGTAATTACATCATCTACGTTTTTTTTTTTGCAGCGGGGCAGCTCAAGAACGCTGAACGCACAAGTACTCTGGCTCTTTTGCCCCAAGGCTGATGAAGCTGCTTTTCGCCAAGCCAACATCAAAGTTAGTTTACGAACTTTACCTTCTAGTTATTATTATTATTCTTCTGAGACTAAATTTCTGACTGCTACTCCTCCTAGAGCTTTCTATCCCATTCAAACTAATTTAAGCTTCCACTCTATCTACTATTTCTAATCTACTAAATCATGCTAGCAACATGCTAATCATGCTAGAAACATGCTAGTAACATGCTAATCATGCTTTAAACATGCTAGTGACATGCTAATCATGCTAGTGACATGCTAGTAACTTGCTAATCATGCTAGCAAACATGCTAGTGACATGCTAATCATGCAACAGCATGCAGTAAAAAAAATGCTAATCATGCTAGAAACATGCTAGCGACATGCTAATCATGCTAACAACATGCTAGCGACATGCTAGTAACATGCTAATCATCCTAGAAATATGCTAGCGACATGCTAGTAACTTGCTAATCATGCTAACGACATGCTAATCATGCTAGAAACATGCTAGCGACATGCTAGTAACATGCTAATCATGCTAGAAACATGATAGCGACATGCTAGTAACATGCTAATCATGCTAGCGACATGCTAGTAACATGCTAATCATGCTAGAAACATGCTAGCGACATGCTAGTAACATGCTAATCATGCTAGCGACATGCTAGTAACTTGCTAATCATGCTAGCAAACATGCTAGTCACATGCTAGTCACTTGCTAGTCTTGCTAGCAACATGCTAGTAGCATGTTAATCATGCTAGAAACATGCTAGCGACATGCTAGTCACTTGCTAATCATGCTAGTCACTTGCTAATCATGCTAGAAACATGCTAGCGACATGCTAGTCACTTGCTAGTCTTGCTAGCAACATGCTAGTAGCATGCTAATCATGCTAGAAACATACTAGCGACATGCTAGTCACTTGCTAATCATGCTAGAACATGCTAGCGACATGCTAGAGACATGCTAATAGCATGCTAATCATGTTAGAAACATGCTAGCGACATGCTAGTAACATGCTAATCATGCTAGCGACATGCTAATCATGCTACAAACATGCTAGCGACATGCTAGTCACGTGCTAATCATGCTAGAGACATGCTAGTAGCATGCTAATCATGCTAGAAACATGCTAGCGACATGCTAATAACTTGCTAATCATGCTAACAACATGCTAGCGACATGCTAGTAACATGCTAATAATGTTAGAAACATGCTAGCGACATGCTAGTAACTTGCTAATCATGCTAGTAGCATCATGATAGTAGTATTATTATTCTTCTGAGACTAAACTATCAACTCTAACTCCTCCTAGAGATTTAACTCTACAGACTCCAAACTCAGTCCAGATCTTCAGACTGATCTCGCCGGTGTGCTATAAAAATCATAAAAATCCCATAGACTTACATTGACGGAATGTTCAGTTGAGCCAAGACTATTCAAACTCCAACTGTCAAAATTCAAATCTAAACACACTGAAGCCCATTAGACTCAATCAGACTTCCCTTCTATGTACTATTTCTATCCCATTCAAACTAATTTAAGCTTCCACTCTATCTAATTCTATTTCTAATCTATCTAAATCATGCTAGCAACATGCTAATCATTCTTTAAACATGCTAGTAACATGCTAATCATGCTAGAATCATGCTAGCAACATGCTAGTAACTTGCTAAGCATGCTAACAACATACTAGTAACTTGCTAATCATGCTAGCAAAATGCTAATCCTGCTAGAAACATGCTAGCGAAAGCTAATAACTGGCTAATCATGCTAACAACATGCTAATAGCATGCTAATCATGATAGTGACATGCTAGTAACATGCTAATCATGCTAGAAACATGCTAGCGACATGCTAGTAACATGCTAATCATGCTAGAAACATGCTAGCGACATGCTAGTAACTTTGCTAATCATGCTAATGACATGCTAATCATGCTAGAAACATACTAGCGACATGCTAGTAACATGCTAATCATGCTAGAGACATTCTAGTAGCATGTTAATCATGCTAGAAACATGCTAGCGACATGCTAGTAACTTTGCTAATCATGCTAATGACATGCTAATCATGCTAGAAATATACTAGCGACATGCTAGTCACGTGCTAATTATGCTAGAGACATGCTAGTAGAATGCTAATCATGCTAGAAACATGCTTGCGACATGCTAGTAACATGCTAATCATGCTAGAGACATGCTAATCATGCTAGAAACATGCTAGCGACATGCTAGTAACATGCTAATCATGCTAGTGAAATGCTAATCATGCTAGAAACATGCTAGCGACATGCTAGTAACATGCTAATCATGCTAGAAACATGCTAGCGACATGCTAGTCACTTGCGAGTCATGCTAACAACATGCTAGTCACTTGCTAAACCAACCTAGCAACCACCCTGACTACCCTAGCAACCACATAGCAACACCTTAGTGACCAGCCCGGTACCCTAGCAACTGCATATCAAGACCCTAGCAACCGACCTTGGTACCTTAGCAACCACTTAGGAACACCCTAGCAACCACCCCGGGTACCCTAGCAACCGCATAGAAACATCTTAGCAACCACCTAGAATACCCTAGCAACCACTCTGAGGTCCGTAGCATCTATCTATCTATCTATAATCTGACCCTATCTATCTATCTATAATCTGACCCTATCTATCTATCTATCTATCTATCCGTCTATAATCTGACCCTATCTATCTATCTATAATCTGACCCTATCTATCTATCTATAATCTGACCCTATCTATCTATCTATCTATCTATCCGTCTATAATCTGACCCTATCTATCTATCTATCTATCTATAATCTGACCCTATCTATCTATCTATAATCTGACCCTATCTATCTATCTATCTATCTATCCGTCTATAATCTGACCCTATCTATCTATCTATCTATCTATCCGTCTATAATCTGACCCTATCTATCTATCTATCTATCTATCTATCTATCTATCTATCTACAATCTGACCCTATCTATCTATCTATCTATCTATAATCTGACCCTATCTATCTATCTATCTATCTATCTATAATCTGACCTATCTATCTATCTATCTATCTATCTATAATCTGACCCTATCTATCTATCTATCTATCTATCTATCTATCTATAATCTGACCTATCTATCTATCTATCTATCTATCTATCTATCAATCAAACTTTAAGCTTTTAAAACTGTTAAATTTCAAACTATTTCAGACTGAAAAGCTTCAAAACTTAAACTTTTAAAACTTATAAAACTTATAAAACTTAAACTTTTAAAACTTTTAAAACTTATAAAACTTATAAAACTTAAACTTTTAAAACTTAAACTTTTAAAACTTATAAAACTTATAAAACTTAAACTTTTAAAACTTTTAAAACTTGTAAAACTTAAACTTTTCAAACTTTTTAAAACTTTCTGGTCCGGCTTTCTCAAGCCAACTTAAAGTTTGTCTCGACAAACTTTATTATCTAGTTATTAAGTTGGCTTGAGAAAGCCAACTTACTGAAATCCGATTTAAACTTCTTATTAAGTTGGCTTGTGAAAGCCAACTTACTGAAATCCTATTTAAACTTATTATTATTATTATTCTTCTGAGACTAAAATTTCTGACTGTATCTCCTCCTAGAGCTTTAACTCTACAAACAACTCCAAACTCAGTCCAGATCTTCAGACTGATCTCGCCGGGTGTGCTATATCTTTTCTAAACTGATCAGACTTATGATTTTCATAAAAATAAAGATTAAAACTCATAAAAATCCCATGCTAGACTTACATTGACGGAATGTAGATCAGATGAGCCAAGACTATTCAAACTCCAACTGACAAAATTCAAATCTAAACGCACTGAAGCCATTAAACTCAATCAGACTTCCCTTCTATGTACTGCTATTACATTCTATCCAAATTCAAACTAATTTAAGCTAGCTCCACTCTATCTAATTCTATTTCTAATCTATCTAAATCATGCTAGCAACATGCTAATCATGATCTTTAAAAAAACATGCTAGTAACATGCTAATCATGCTAGAATCATGCTAGCAAAATGCTAGTAACTGCTAAACATGCTAACAACATGCTAGTAACTTGCTAATCATGCTAGCAACATGCTAGTAACTGCTAAACATGCTAACAACCTGTGACATGCTAGTAACGAGCTTATCATGCTATCAAAATGCTAATCATGCTAGAAAACATGCTAGCGGACATGCTATAACCTGCTTATTCATGCTAACAACATGCTAGCGACATGCTAGTAACTTTGCTAATAGTGCTAGTGATAAATGCTAGTAACATGCTAATAATGCTAACAACATGCTAGCGACATGCTAGTAACATGCTAATCATGCTAGAGACATGCTAATAGCATGCTAATCATGTTAGAAACATGCTAGCGACATGCTAGTAACATGTTAATCTGCTAGAAACATCTAACGACATGCTAGAAACATGCTAATCATGCTAGCAACATGCTAGTAACTTGCTAATCATGCAGAAATATGCTAGCGACATGCTAGTAACATGCTAATCATGCTAGAAACCCTTGCTAGCGAAAAGCTAGTAACAGCTAATCAGCTAGCAACATGTTAGTAGCATGCTAAACATGCTAGAAATATGCTAGCGACATGCTAGTAACATGCTAAACCATGCTAGAAACATGCTAGCGACATGCTAGTCACATGCTAATTATGCAAGAGACAATGCTAGTAGCATGCTAATCATGCAGAAACATGCTAGCGACATGCTAGGAACATGCTAATCATGCTAGACACTGCTAGCGACATGCTAGTCCACTTGCGAGTCATGCTATCAACATGCTAGTCCACTTGCTAATCATGCTAGCAACATGCTAGTCACTGGTTAAACCAACCTAGCAACCACCCTGACTACCCAGCAACGCATAGCAACACCCTAAGTCAACCACCCCCGGGTACCTTAGCAACGCATAGCAACACCTTAGCACCACCCCGGGTACCCTAGCAACACCCTAGCAACCACCCCGGGTACCCTAGCAACCGCATAGCAAACACCCTAAACACAACCCAGCGTCCCTACAACTGCATAGTAGCACCTTAGCAACCAACCAGGGGTACCCCTAGCAACCGCATAGTAACACCCTAGCAACCACCCTGGTATCTAAGCAACCAACATAGCAACACCCATAAACAACCACCCAAGGTACCTTTGCTAGGCAACCACCCCGGGATAGCCCTAGCACAAACAACACCCACAAAGATAATCAAACATGGAGCAACACAACACAAACAACGGACACTAGCAAACCATCCCTAGGTTTACCCTAGTACAAACCATGCATAGCAAACACCCTTAGGCAACCACCCTGGATACCACTAGCAACCGCATACAAACACCCTAACAACCACCCTTGACATACCCTAGCAACTGCAATAGCAAACACCCTAGCA
>JAPDDO010000250.1:0-61576 GCA_027422415.1 Schizothorax lantsangensis
TTTTTAACTTAAATTTACAGTTAGATTTACTGTAATTTCATTAACAGATATAATGTTAATTTTACCAACCTATTGAAGCACTGAAATCTCTTTTGTATCTTTTGAAATACACTGATAACCACCAAAAGCAGGTGGTGATGAGAAAGTCACATGATGAACCAAAGCCCATCACAAGCAGCTTTTAAATAATAACATATATAGAAGGTGCACAGTGTCATTCACACAAGCACTAAACACATCATGGTGAGACTCATTAACTGAAATATGCAGTAAACATTAATTTAACAACATTAGATGTAACATACAACCCTAATAAACATAACTGATAAGAAAAAACTAAGAAGAAACATAGTTATTTCAAAGAAAAAACGTCAAATTCAAACAAAATTTGAAATGCAATGCAGGGAATTCTGGGAACGTCAGTTTACGGTTTTTCCTTGTAAACATGAACTTACCGTTAACCATTTAACAGGTTTTTACTGTAGCATTTTCACAGTTTTATACCATTAATATCACGGTCATTTTTTACAGTTTAGTCTTGCAAAGAAAAAAAAGTCAATATTTTTTTCATTACCTTTTTTTTTCTTTTATGTACAGTAGTAGGCTGTTTTGGATACTATACCTGAGATTTATATGTACAGTAAAAAGACCCCTTGCTAATGATTCTTACATAACTAGGTGGTTAAAATGAGAGGACTTGGTGTCATAATTCAGAAAATAAAGTCAGTAGTTATACTTAAGTTATACTTATTTCAGTTAAAGATTATAAAAAATTGTTCTTCAGAATGACAATAAATTGTGCATAAGGCCAGAAACAATTTTTCATGTTGACTTGAAGCTGTGTAGTGTATCTCTGTGCTAATACTTTGTGGAAACTGTGATACTTTTTAAAAACATTTGATCTTTTCTTTTATCTTTTAATCTTTTCTGCTGCTGTAATGCTTTTTTATCAAATGTGATACTCGGAGCAGTATGTGTGTGTGTGTGTGTGTCTGTGTGTGTTTGTGTGTGTGTTTGTTGGTTTGTGTGTGTGTGTGTGTGTGTGTGAGTGTGTGTGTGTTTTTAGTGGATATTCATGTGTGAGAGCTCTGGACATGTTTGTGTATGCAGAAACTTGTATGAATAGATGAGTTGACCCTGAACTAACACCAGCAGCCACCCTCTTCCCCACTAGTCACCTCTAATGAGACCGTCCTTCTGAAGCCCAGTGCCCATCGCTCACGAGCGCACATCCCTGCTCCTCAAAAGAGCCTCTGAAAGCTGTTTGTTTTGATTCTTGTAGAATCTCTGCTTGTGACAAAAGGACACAAAAATTCCGACATGAAACATTGAGGCTAAAATAACAAACAAAGCGCCAAGATAAATTGAGAGGATGAGGGCAGCATGTGTTTCATGCATCTATCTTTTCATCCTTCATTCAATGCAATCCATCATTATCTCAACAATGTGCAAGATAACAAAGAAAAAAGTAATAGTGAAAATGAAAATTCTGTCATCATATACTCACCTTCTTGTTGTTACAAAACATTTTTTTTCTGTGAAATGCAACAGCAAAATTTTAAGAACAAGATTTGAAGATTTTTCTGTGAAAAACTAAGTGTGAGAGTGAGTAAATAATTATTTTTTTGGTGAACTATCTCTTTAGGTGCATGAACAGTCTGCTAGAGAATGCAAGTTATCTCATTCCAAACTCAGATATACCTTGCCGTATCCAATGCACTCTTCCTCTGAAAGGGAAATTCTGCACTGTCCTGTAGTGTGCAGATGTCTGAATTTCAGCCAGCGTTTGGCGTGTTTGAGGCGGGTGATAAGCGTGCGATACGAGCCAGACTGCAGTCTGCTTCGGATGCAGAGGTCTGAAAACGAGAGCGACACTTTTCAGACAGGATACAGTTGTCACTTGAGCAAACAGCAGTGGACGGCACGATAAATGTGTTCGTACTGCTGTCCCCTGTGTCCAGACGGGACCTTTTGGACCTGTTAGTTTAGCACTGCATTCCAGTTTAATCTGTAAAGTGCTTGGCAGGAAAATATATGGAACAGAGATGATGTGTAAATAAAACAACCATAATTTAATTTCATTGCATTTCATTTCATTGCATTGCATTGCTATTTACCCATGCATGCAAGGAAAGCAAATTGCAATCAGCATTTATTTGGTGTGCATGTTTGGCCTACCTAATTTGTATAATTATTTTACTCATTAAGGTGCTAAAATGTGGTTTTTGGTCCATTTTTGTTCCCGCAATTAAAGTCCTAAAGTAATTTTTTTATTATGATCTCTGTTTATGGCTAAACTAAACCACAACGTCTACGCAAGATTGTAATGCATTACAAAATAGTCCTGTGGGTGTCACTGTACAGTTTTATTATTGTAAAACTAAATCTGCTCGTCTACAGAAGGTGGAAGTATCTAGTCCTCTACCATCTTAATTTACTGGGGGTTTGGAATACAGAAAAAATCTATTAGGACCAAAAATTAAATAAAATGCTAAAAATATTAAAACCTCTTAATTAGCTTTGTTGAATGTTTAGTAAGAAAAATAAGTGACAGAAACAAATAAAATTTGTGGCACTTTTACACCTATAAATTCTTTGACTAGTTGTCCTCAACTCAATCATTAGTACTGTAATTGTTAGATAGTTAATTAGTTAGTTAGTTGTCTATTAATTCAATATCTGCTTAAAAAATAAATGTATCTGGACCTTTTTTCTTAGTTTGTTGTTAGTTTTAATATTTGGTTACACTTTAGATTAGATAACACATATTCACTATTAACTAAGAGTTTTCTAACAGTTTCTGCAGCTTATTAATAGTTAGTAAGGTAAGTTGTTAAGTTTAGGCATGATGCAGGGTTAAGGGATCTATATGGTTATGCAGAATAAGGCATTATATATGCGCCTAATAAGTACTAATAAACAGCCAATATGCTAGTAATATGCATGCTAATAAGCAGCTAGTTAATACTGAGAACTGGTTCTTAAAATAAAGTGTTACCTCATTTTTAGCAGCTTTGCTTTAAAGGGTTGAATTCAGAGACACAAATTCTCCAGAGAGGGTTTTAGACAGTTTGTCAGCACACTGCTACTCGCTAATCACCGCTACAGCCATCAAAGCCACATTCACCACCTTCAGTAATATATTTCAACATAATTACTATCATCAACCGGGATTTGAAGTTCAACAGAAGCTGGTGAAAAATCCTTCACCAGCTTTGATTGAATTTATGATGAGGCCAAAGGTCAGCAGGGTGATGAGCCTAAAGTAAAAAGAAAAATAACCTGACAGAACAAAGCCTTCCATCATCCCTCGACCATGTCTGTGCCGTTTTCACCCCGGCTTCCCTGAAAAGCAATGAACCAGAAAAATGTATGTTACTCTGAGAGGAAAAGAAAAACTAGACAACAAAGACAAAGGGTGCAGAGAGAGAGAGGGTCCTTTCAGTGAGAGGCTAAAGGTGATAAGTTACTCTCAGGAGGCGCCGTGGTTTAAAGAGGATCCGCTGGTGGGCCTGGACTCTCTCCATGCGCTGAATGGACTATAGACGGCCATTATGCTCCAGTCTAAACCTCAGGATTGAGTTACGGCTGTGCTTCAAAGGCCTTCAGCTCTATACCTGCCGTTCCACTTCACCTGCCCGTGTTCTTCACTTCCTACCTCTCTCTTCTCTTTCTTTCCCTTTCATTAGGCATTAGCAGCATGTTTCCGTTAGAAATGATTGCCCAAGTTGCACAAGCTTTTGTGCAACTTTTTGGCTCCCTTTCAAATAACGAGTGTGAAGTCGAATTAGAATTGGAATGACAGGACAAGGAAACTTGACATCAAGTTGTCAAAACAAAATTTCCTTATATCAGCGGTTTTTTTTCTTAGACATATGTTCAATACTGTCAAAACAATTCGAACTTTTAACAATTTATGTTTTTTTATTTTGCCAGATAGCACCACTACCTTTAAGTTTGGGGTCAGTAAGATTTGTTTAAGTTTTTGAAAGAAGTCTCTTTTGATCAAGGCTGCATTTATTTGATCAAAAATGGTTAAAATGGTAATATTGTGAAATATTATTACAATTTCAAAGAATTGTTTTCTAATTGAAAATATTTTAAAAATATATCATTTATTCTGTGATGCAAGGCTGAATATTCAGCATCATTACTCCAGTCTTCAGTGTCACATGATCCTTCAGAAATCATTCTAATATGCTGATTTGCTTATGAATATTTTTTGGAAACAGTGATCATTTTTATTAATTCTGCGATGAATAGAAAGTTCAAACGGTCAGCGTACCAAACTTTTGAATGGTTGCATATAATTAAGTATGCAGAACATTCTATAGGTGTCGCTGCAAACATCTCACTAATCCTTCACTAAAGTTTTTAGATACATTTATTCTATATTATATTACATCCTATTTTTCTAATTCAAATTTGAACTCTGAAACTCTGTGAACTCTGTGTGGCATGAGATAAAAACTATTTATTATTTCATTAATTTATTGCGATAGACAAATATAAAATGAAACCATAGTGGCTCACATTCAACATTTCCAAAACACTGACTCACTTGTTTTGCCACTGAAGGCTTTTGCAGTTTCAATTTCTGCACAAAGTTTCCTCACAGACATTAATTCAGCTTGTATAAGCACTGCTGTATTCTTAGCTGCCTCCAAAGAGCAAATATTTTCAGGCGTGTATCTACTGTACAATGAATAAATGAGTCTCTCATATTCAGTTTCTTTCTTTTCACAAAGGTGTGGCTTTATTGAATTCACCTGCCGTTTCACAGAACAGCATCTGTGGGCATGCGTTGCCAACCGCTGTGTTGACACCCTTTGTTTGTAGATACCATAGAAAACTTTCGCTGCGCGGCTGCAATAATCGCATACCTGATGAATCATGCGTATTATCAGAGGAGTGCTTACTGTAAACGACCCAGATTTTGATCTTATTCAGAAGTGTTTACTACTAAACCCCTTATATTCTTTAGCACCAAGTATAGCGATTGTTTATTCTGTGGAATCATGCAGAAAAGATGCACATATCATTGTAATCTTGTTCCATTGATGTTTATTGGCTGGATAATAAGGGTGAAGGTCCTCATGGTTGAAAACAACCTTATCTGCATTTTCCAACTGAATCATATGCTGGTTTATCTCTGTCTATTACGATGCTGGAATATTTGCGGTGTGTTTTTTCCTTAACCCAGGATAACACCTACGCACAACCAGCCAGACACCTAGTGCTCACTTCCAAGGAACTAATGCATGCTTGGGTAAATACAAAATCATTTTCCTCATATCAGTGGTGGAGTAATATTTTGACTAGTTTCAATATTAGTTAATTTTCAGTTTAAAGAAATAGTTCAGCCAAAACAGAAAATTTACTGAAAATGTTCTGACACTAGGCCATCCAAGATGTAGATGAGTTGGTTTCTGCATCAGAACAGATTTGGAGAAATTTATCATTACCTCACTTGCTCACCAATGTGAATGGGTGCCGTCAGAAGGAGAGTCCAAACAACTGATAAAAACATCACAATAATTCACAAGTAATACCCACGACTCCAGTCCATCAATTAACATCTTTTGAAGTGAAAAACTGTATTTTTGTAATAAACAAATCCATCAAGACGTTTTAAACTTCAAACTGTTGCTTCCAGCTAAAATACAAGTTCTCTATCAATATTATTGCTTTCTTCAGTGAAAAAGTTGCTGTGCCAGAAGCAAATGTTTACATTTAAAATGCCTTAATGATGGATTTGATTCTTACAAACATGCATCTTTTCATTTCACAATATGTTAATTGATAAACCGGAGTCGTGAGGATTATTGTTTTTATCATCTGTTTGGACTCTCATTCTGACGGCACCCATTCACTGTAGAGGATCCATTGAGCAGTGAGCAAGTGATGAAATGGTAAATTTCTCCAAATCTGTTCTGATAAAAAAAAAAAAAAAAAAATACTTATCTACATCTTATGCACTGTAAACCCGAACAGTGAAATGGATTAAATGAAATGAGTTAATTTCACTCAAATAATAATGAAAGTTAATTGGACTTAATTCAAATAAGCTCTGTAAACTCAAAATGTCATTGTAGAAAGCTGAACTTAAAATGATTGAGTTTTCTAGTTCCCAGCATGCTTTGCATCAGACAACAAGTAAAATAAATTATGAAATGAAGTGTTATTTTGTGTGTTTTGCACAAGATTAAAGGGATAGTTCACTTTGAAATTAAAATTTGGTATCTATCAGCTTACCCCAAGGGCATCCAAGATGTAGGTGTCTTTTTTTCTTCAGTAGATCCAATTTTGATGTTTTTAGGTCAAACCGTTCTAGTCTGTCAGTCATATAATGGCAGGTATAGGTCACTGTCTCTATAAGAGGGAAAAAGAACATGCACAGAGAAATCCAAATTAAACAAGTCCCCATCGTAACTACACATTGATGGCCTAAGACACGAAACGAGCAGTTTGTGTGAGAAAACGAACAGTATTTATATAGTTTTTTACCTCTTGTACACAACCATGTCCAAGTGATCTGAGTGCGCACACACATCCGGTGTGTGACGTGTGTGTGCGCGCGCTCTGGCTCACGCTGCATTCACACGGGGCATCGGCGTCAACGCTTGACGGAGGGCGTGTCTGAAGCGTGGCGCTGATGCAACTTTTCAAGCGCCAACAGAGGCATCAGCCAATCCGATCGCCTCATGCAAATACCCAATCCCATTCATGCAACACCAGAGAAGTATGTGATTGGTTGTTGTAACTATGACGGCGCGTCAGCACCACGCTGATGTAGTCTTTTTTGATAACTACATCAGCATGTGCTAGTGTGATTTTGCTACTAGTACTTATATAAAGATCAGAATGAATGAGGTGTTCATGGAAGCAAGTTGTTTGTAAATATAATTGTGAAGAGTGGGGTGGGATCATGGAAGAGAGGCTTGGCTTGGCTCCCATGGCTCTAAGCCCCGCCCCACTTGTCATAAAAATTTTAAGCTCTACTAACTTAAAAAAAATTAGTTAATTTACTATGCAGCTTTGGTGAACAAGAGACTTTTACCCAAGTTTTGAATGGTAGTGTATATATTAGCATCCATGCATTCTCATTAAATAAAGAAGAAAAAAAAATAGAGGCAATTGTTTAGTGTGGATCAGATGTCATGAGAGTGTTGGGCTCCAGTGCACAGCCTGTTATATCACGCTCCAAACCCCAAAGGACTCATGTGCTGTAAATGCCAATAAACTGCTCTTTTTGCTGGTATGAAACAGCGCTGGTTCTGAGCAGGGGCCTCAAGCTTCATCTCACGCTACGTAGGCTCCCGTGACACATGGAGAGCACGCTAACACATCAGGGAGGAACCCCAAACACGCTTAACTGCTCACACACACACACACACACTGACAAGTGGCTCTTTTAATCCGCAGACTGATGGGAGGATGAGAGAGCGGCACGGCAGGCGTCTGGGACCTCCGGACTCAGAGAGTGTGAGCTGATGTCACTCTGCTTGACCGAACCCCACTAACCTCTAATAAATACATCCATCAGCACCGCATGAACGGGACACACTGGGTCTGAAGAGCTAGGAAAACTTATTACTGTACCAACTCAGATTTGATTAAGAAATTAGTTTTCTGTGAACAATTGATGTGTGAGATAGAAGTACAAACTAAAGTTAACTTTTACATGTTCTGGAGAAAGTATGAGTGGTTCTTTCTTGTGGAAAGTGACATTTATCCAAATTCAAATCACTTTTGGGGTTGGAGCTATGAAGTTAAAACAGTAATATTATTACAATTTAAAATAACTGTTTTCTCTTTGATTATATTTCAAAATGTAATTTATTCCTGTGATTCTAAGCTGAATTTTCAGCATCATTACTCCCATCTTCAGTGTCACATGATCCTTCAGAAATCGGTCTAATATGCTGATTTGCTGCTAAAGAAACATTTCTTAATTACTATTATAATCTTTTATAACATTACAAATGCCTTTAGTGTCACGTTTAATGTGTCCTTTCTGAACAAAATTATTCATTTCTTTAAAATAAATAAAATAAAATAAAATAAAATAAAATGGACCCCAAACTTTTGAACAGTAGAGTACATGCAATGCAGCTTCAGATTTTGCAAAGTGTTACTGGATCAGTATCTTTTATCAGTCTTGGAACACACTGTAATCAAACGAATATAGTACTAACTTCCCTAATCCTAACTATTAACCACCTCTAAACTCATATCAGTTTGATAAGTAGTTGTTTCTCAGCCTTAATCCTAAACCTTAAAACCTAGTTTATTGGAATATGGTTCCTGAACCAGCATTCGTCCTACTTTTTAAAATCACATCCACCTTTATAAATCTGCATTTTTTTAAAACAGCCTTTGTGTCAGGAGCGCAGCTGGGATACCTAAAAATACTGTCAGTATAAGGGTTTAGAACAAGGACATTGCACCTGACCATCAGGAATATCTAAGATGAATCTGTGCTGTCTGTAATTAATAATCAAGACCTCTATTTCACACATCTAGTTTTAGTGCATGAAAAAGCTCTTAGTGATTGACGTCAATGCCAATACATTTTAAACACATTTTTACTCTGCTAAGTGTGCGGTATGACATTAAGACAGAATGACGAATGACTCTCCTTAAATTAGGAATGTAAAATTCAGAGTCGGAATGTAACGTTCTGAGTTTGGAATCTATGTACAGTGATGAAATGGAAGCCACGTGTGGAAAATATTGAGAGAAAAGATGGAGTAAGATGGATCGATGAGACAAACTCAGCATGAGTAATGAGAGGTGATGAGAGAACACACACAACACTCTTAAATAGAAAGGTTCCTCAGTGCTTCTTGGCAACACTTTAGTTTCAGCAAAGAACCCTCTTCTTATCAAGAAGCTGTTGACACAAAACTCACATGACACAGGTGTGTATAATTTTATTTTATTTTTTACCTCAAAATCAAAAGAAACAGACATTTTGTATAAAAGAAAATGCAGCTATTTTTCAGAAACATTTATTATACTGCATTGTGAAATTAAGGTAAAAGGTAAATAAAACTATAAAGTTTGGTGTAAAAGCACATTTTGAGAAAATGGGCTTTAAAGAGCTGTATTTGTAATTGAAATCTACAGATTTACAGAAGTGCAATAAAACAAACACTTAAATGTGTATTTTGGATGTTTTCTTTCCACAAATCTGAAAAAATATGGATAAAAAGCCCAAAATCTCAAAAGTGACCTGTGCCTGAAAAAATGTTTTTGCATGTAGTGTTGTCTTCAGCATCAATTTATCCCCAATTTCTTATTGCTCTAAATAAATAAATCTAATGTTGAAAATAATTTTATGTTACGCAAATACTTGTTTTAATGCCTTAAATTGAAGGTGAAATAAACTAAATACATTTAAATATTTTTTAATATTACATCCTATATTTACTATTATATTTATTTATCATATGACATTTTATAGTAATATAGCAAACATACTGCATTGCACTAACAATAATCTAATGAGAATAATAATTACAAGTAAAACAAAAAAGTTAAGGGTAACACTTTAGTATAGGGACCAATTCTCATCATTAACTAGTTGCTTATTAACATGTCTATTATTAACATTTTGGCTGTTTATTAGTACTTGTAAAGCACATATAATATAACAATAAATCTGATTATGTTTCATTATAGATTCAGGGCACAGAACTAGAGAATAAAACATTGTTTTTGGAATCTAATGTTCTCTAATGACATCAGACTGTAATTAGAAACTTTGCTTTTAAGAATAGAAGAAAGAAAATGAAAAGAACGGCCTATGTGTGTACAAAGTGAAGAATGCTTCAAATGCACGCTAATTTTAAACTGTGTGGAAAATGAGACAGTGCAGAGCCCGCAGGGAGCGTTACAAGTACAGTCTGGGTGCCGAGGGGCACCTGCAAAGAATTTTCAGGCGAGAAACATTCCATTCATGCACAGTGACCTCTCAGTTCACACAGGAACATTCCAGGGGCGTTGAGGTGGAGAATCAGAACACATTCCAGAACCACATGTGAAGCTCCTGATATCATACTGCTGCAGTGCGATCTCAAATGAGTGCAATGTGAAAATATCTAATACGATTTTGTGGGTTATAGAGTAAATGGATTGTAGTTGGGAAAATATTGGCACAAGGTAATGCAGCAAACTACAGAGAGTCAATGAATTCACATAGGAAATGCATAATTCAGTGAGTTTGGAAATATTAACAAAACAACAAAACGAATGAAAATGAAAACGAAAACGAAGGGAAAACGAAGCGAAAACGAAACAAATACGAAAAAAAACAAAGCAAAGCAAAGCAAAACAAAACAAAACAAAACAAAAAAAAACAAAAAAACAAAACAAATCCTTTGTCCAGAACACTGATGCATTATGGCATACATTTTGCACGGTAAATAAATAAAAAAAATAAAACATGAATAAATGTTTGTGAAAAGTGTTTTATGCCATGTTAGTATTTGTTATGTGCTGATTTAATTATATTATATTAAACAAAATCAGAAAATGTAAAAAGTCTATCAGTGGTTTTCTGATAAATCAAATAAAAGCTTAATGTTTTAACATTTGAAAATGAAGAGTTTAAGACAGTCATACAACACTATATTTCTGTAATAAAAAAAATCTCACTCTCATGAAAAAATGTTGAAAACTATTATTTTGTGCTATATTTGTTGTAATAAAAAAATATCACTCATGAATTGTTTTTTGAAAAGTTTTATTTTGTGCTAGAATTTGTTGTACTTAAATTGATGCTGATTTAAATCAAAATAATTATGCATTATATTATTTTTACAGTAAAATATATACCATTTTATAATGTATTTTAGAATGCAATATAAAAATACTGCATTACAGACACTCACATTTTCTAGTCTATTAGAGTTTTTCAAACACATAACACAAGCAGGAGTAGATCCTCTCATTACACATCTTGTTCTGTTCTGGAGTAACAGATAGCATGCATCACTCAAAGCGCTCATGTCTGGTGTTTGTGTATACTTTGAGGAATCTGGGACGTATGAAGGATCACAGAATATATTTGGGCGAGGAGTAATGTGATATTTATAGATTGAGATGTGTTGGCTGACCGCAGGGGGTCTCAATGCCCTGACAGGAAGAGCCACGCTGGAGAGCCGCCACCTGGAAGTACTTCTCAGAGGTCGAAGGTCAAATCTATTGAACATGAGTGACAACATCTACACATAAACATACTGACATCAGTCCGTGGATTAGAGAGACACTGAGATTTAGCCTCAAGCCTGTTGTTTAGATAGCCTGACAAAATGAACTCCAAGATGGTCATTTAAGATATATTTCAAGCAAAAATGAAAGTTCTGTCATCATTTACTCGCCCTCTTGTCGTTCCAGACCTGTATTTATTTCTTCTGTGGAACACAAAGTTCATGCTGCTTTTTCCATATAACAAAAGCAAACGAAGAAGGATGCTGTCAAGCTCCAAAGATGACAAAAAAAAAGTCATATGAAAAGTTTTCTGTGCTTCACAGAAGAATAAAGTATAAGCAAATAATATGGCTGCACAATTAACTGAAATAACGCTAAAATTGCAATATGTGTGATTATCAAATTGTGAAGATTTAATTAAATAAATATATGTATTGCATGTTTAGAGTGAAGCTCAACTCTGTCTTCTTTTATACGCCAGCAGCTCATGATCTGCTGTTTTCAGCAGCTTGGTTCACAGCAAATGCAAAAAAAAAAAACGTTTGAGCCGCTTATAACGTGCATTTGGAAACACAACTTGCACCAATCATCCTACCAAATATAAAGAGAGGTGCTTATAAACACGCTTTAAGAGCTCCCTGATAAATCAAATAAAAACTTGATGGTTTAATGTTGGAAAATGTAGAAATTAAGACATAAATATTTACTTGGGAAATACTAGTGTAATTTTACAGTTATACTGTAAATAAAATATTTATTCATTCATTCACTCCCTCATTTATAGTATATTATATAATGATATATAATAACAATTTTAGCCAAATTGTAAATAAATGGAATAATAATAAATTAATAAATAAATATATAAATAAACTTAAAAACTTAAGGCAGCATGAACACACTTTTTAAGTAAGTTTTGTTTTATTATATTTTTACTTTTTTTGTACAGTTGCAAAGAGTTTTTTTAAAAACAAAATTAAATTAAAACAAATAAAATAAATATCTATAAATATCTCTCTCTCTCTCTCTCTCTATATATATTTTTTATTTTATTTTTTTTTATTTTATTTTATCACAGAACCCCAACACCCCCAATCATATAGCTCTAGTAAATGATGACAAAATGTCAATTTTGGGTAAATGAACCATTAAATGATTCTTTATTATCACTGAAAAAAACACAAAAAAAAAAAAACACACACTGCAAGTCACATGACCTTAAGTCATATGTCTCAAAACCCACAAAACATGCTGAAGACAAATGAGTTCACAGTGAATTCACAATCACTCATTAATGACAAACTCAAATGAGCCACGTTTCCTTCTGGTGTCCTTGAAACTACTGCAGTTGCTTCAACAAATGGAGTCCCTCACACAATGATAGGAAACATTAAAATGCATTAATATCGTGCCGTGCATCTCCTGCAACAATAAGACTTGACAAGGAGCCAGAAATAAGAAAGGGCTGGTTAAATGTCAGTAGCTGAGGTTTAATTACAGGGGCTTTGTTCAAATTAACAGGCCAGAGGAGAAGTGTTATTTAAACCAGTGACTGTAAGCTAGATCTGTTTTGTTAGGTTTTTTTGGACAAAAAGTGAACTAAAGTATAATTATATAATACAACAATAAATAAAAGACAATAGTCAACTAAATTCATAAATCAGCTTTCTAAACATGGGAACAGGAAACTAAAAATGTTGCTATAAACAATCTCTGAAATGTATTTAAAATAAAATAAAATGAAATGAAATGAATGAAAAAATAAAATAAAATAAAATAAAATAAAATAAAATAAAATAAATAAAAAAATTAAATGAAAAAAAAATATAAAAAAGGGAATTTAATATATATATTCTTAATATATTAAATTATATATTCTTATAATAAAACATTTCTTATTATTTATATATATACATATAGAAAATTTTTCAAGAAGGGGACCAGGAAGACCAAACTCAGTAAAGTAAGTGATAAAGTTTTCCATACCAACTAAAGGAAAACATTTCACAAGTTTCAACAAATGTGAGCATTTCACTAGTTTGTGCGTGCCGCAGACGATAAGACACATCCTTGTCTCAAGAATGCACTTCGTTTTTAAGTCAACAAGCAAACGTCCTGATCCAGAACCACGCTGATAACCATTTGTTCAGATTAACTTCATCTGAAATGAGGGAAAGAAACCTGCTTTTCTGCGCTGACCTGAAACCTGACCCAGTAATGTGGGTGACATTAGCAAAGGCTGCAGGCTCGACCGAGGAACCCTTATTTAGTCTGTTCAGCCCTCTGACAGAAACAACATCAGCGGGATAGTGTTCATCATGTCTCGACCGATGAAGGAATGCCAAATACTGTGATCTGTGAGCACAGCCTGACCTGAGAGCAATCGCAGGATAACATGGATTCACAAAAGAAAAATTCTCAACACTTGTGACCCTCCATCGAAAACAAGGGGGGCAACTTCCTGTTTTTGCTCTTTTGCCTCTTTAAATTACCCCTCAACCGTTGCTCTGATCCATATATATATTATATGTAATATATATATATATATTAAAAGGATGCAAGTTCCTTAAAAGTTAAGTCATTCTTCATCTCTTATTTAATTGATGTCATAATGCTTAGTTACAAGCATGAAGCACAAATAAATATTATCTGCACCTGGAGCAAACATGACTAATAATGGGTGCATCACGCAAAAATATGTCCAGGTCACTTTGCAGGTCATTTTGCATAAAGAAAATGCAGCCTATTTTAAGTCTGTTAAGAGTTTTGTTGTTGTTATTATTATTACTAGCATTATTAGCATTATTATTTGGTTTGTGACACTGCAATTAGTCACAATTTCATGACAATTAAGCAACTCTTCTCTCAAAAAATCGAATGTGTTGTGTCTATAAGTAGGCACAACACATTCGATTTTTTGAGAGAAGAGTTGCTTAATTGTCATGAAATTGTGACTATTTAAATCATGTGTCTATTTAAGTTTATTTTTCATTAGCTTTAATTTTATTCTTGTAAATTTTTCACTGTTACACTAAAAAACATCCCATTTAAATCAGCATAAATTAAAGGTATCACAACAAATAAAACCATGATGTATAAATACATTGCATACATGTAAATAATTTGCCATGTCTTGTTAAATAGCTGCTTAATTATTGTCTTCATGTTTCCAAAATGGTCTAATGTTTTCATTAAAAAATCTGTAATACAACCATGATGTATAAATAGACATTTATAATTTAATTAACTGGCATTAACATACATTTCATTACATTATTGTAATGAAATTTTAATTAATTTAGTTAATTCATTCACTGCATTATAATAGAATTGGAATTTAATGGTCCCAAAATGGTCTAATTTTTCATTACACAAGATTGTATTTCTTTCGGGATGAAACATAATCAGGACATATTTTGTTCAATTCACCCAATTCTTTCCACAAAATTCTAAAAACAAAATTCCTCGAACACAACAGCATCGGAAACTACCCATTTAAAAACAATTAACTTGTTATGTCACATATTCTTCTAAACCGCACAGATTAGTTTCTAATCAAACCCATGACTATTAATATCAACAGCATATGGGCCATATTGTCTTGCTTCGCAACACAATATAAACTCTCCAGCTTCAGGAAAAACACATTGGACCCGGTTCAAGCTTTCCAGCAATTCGGGAAGACCAGTGCAGTGCACGGGGAGGACAGGGTCTCCTTTTATTGCGAATGCCGATTGTTCTCAAACGTCAAAACAACGAACGCTGGGCCTACCATGGGCTGGCATTGTAATAACAAACAATCTAAATTCTTTGCTCTGGCGCTGTACACAATCTGAATTGTTCGATGGTGAAAAAGCCGGTGGATCGTTGCACAGCCAAGCTGGGTGCGTGGATCGGCCTCCGCGACATGAAACCGCAATAACAGGAACCACTAACCGGCCTCTGCAGCGGTGCAGATAAGAGCCGTGCTGAATGAAGCCGTTACTGTAATGATAACAACAGAATAGTGACTGGAATGCCAAAGATGCAGGTAATAAACAAACACAGCCTGACTTCAAATAAAAGGTGGAGAACTGATGGAAAGTGATACAAACAAGCACATAACAGCCATCCCAGCACACCTTTAACTGACTCTGGAATGCCATTAACTATAAGGATGTGTCAGATGAAAAGTGTTTCTTTTGACAAGCCGAGAAACCACACAAAAGCCCGGGCGAGTGCTGGTAGTTTCCAGTGTAATGGAAAACTCATTTGAGAAACACTTCACAGTTTACTCAGAGTCTGTTATGTCTGTTCAACCATGTGAACACTCATAATTCCTAAAAAACAACACAAGATGTGTCAGATAGCATGACCGTCATCAGTACAGCCTGGCATGTTGATTAATAGTCGGGCTCGTTAAACTAATTGTGTTATGGAATTTAAGTGGTTTTTAAAACAGTGTGAAGTCGCTACTTGATTATGTCATCATGCAACACAAAGCACATCAGTTGTATAGAATGCAACAGTCGCAATCCAGAAGTATAAATAGGAAAATTGATTTTTAACTATAACTTATAAACCTTTAAAGATGGACCTTTTGCGAGCTCTACAGTGAATGGGTGCCGTCAGAATGAAAGTCCAAACAGCTGATAAAAACATCCCTATAATCCACACAACTCCAGTCTATCAAATATCGTCTTAAGTAAAAATCTGCATGTTTGAAAGAAACCAATCCATCATTAAGATGTTTTTGAATTTCAAACCACTGCTTTGACACTAAAATACAAGCCCTCTATACATAATATTTCTTTAAGTAATCTCGTCTGTATCAGGAGAGAAATATGCACCAATCAAGTACATTTTAGAAGTGAAAGCAGTCTAAAACTGTTCTAAACAAATATGTTGGTGGATTGTAATGTTAAAGGACAACAAGATATGGACTTTTTGCACTTGAAGAAGCATTATTATGGATTATGCAGTTGTATTTTGACCAGAAGTGATGATTTAAAGGTAGAATGCCTTAATAATGGATTTGTTTTTTACAAACACGCAACTTTTCGCTTCACAAGATATTAAATGGACTGGAGTTGTGTGGATTACTTGTGGATAATTGTGATGTTTTTATCAGCTGTCTGGACTCTCATTCTGACGGCACCCATTTACTGCAGAGGATCCATTGTTGAGCAAATTATGTAATGCTAAATTTCTCCAAATCTGTTATGATGAACAAACAAACTAATTTACATCTTGGATGGCCTGAGGGTGAGTACATTTTTAGCAAATTTCCAATTTTGGGTGAACTGTTCCTTTAATCAGTGGCACTGCTTTTGTTGAACATTTTAAAAATAATTGTGTTAGCAGAAGAATTTGCAGCATTTATTAACCGTGAATGCTGTACTGAAAATGCCACTAATCAGAGTCACAACAAGCAACTTAAAAAAAAATCCCTATGGGAAACATGAATAAAAAAAGAAAAAAAAAAAACTTCTGTAACCAATACCGTGCAAAAAGTGGGCTGGCACAAATCCACTCTATCACAATCCTGAGCAACAGAGAGAAAAGTTAAAGGGATAGAACTGTCCCTTTAAGCGGGTGTGCCAATTTTTAGGGCCCTATACGTAACAATGAACAGTATTTTCCAAAATCATGGTAAACCCAGTATTTTTTCTTGTTTTCCTAGAAGCACGCACTAATTTGATATGCTAGTGGGCCAAAATGAAATGTTATGGAAATTGTAGCAAATATTTGAAAAGTCAAAATAATAGTTATCAGTTATTATGATCTGAATGGGAAAAGAGAGCAAAGGGTCAAGTCCTCGGAACTACATCTGACATAAGTGTGGCGAACAGTGTTTTTTCTCAGTTCCCTCATAAACTCTGGCCACACTCTGTCTCATCAAGATGTTAACCTGCTAATGGGGCTTCTGTAATGCGCCTGGTGTAAACACAACCACATTATTGCCCAGACCTGCCTCTCCAAGTGCACAGCCTTGCCCTCATCACAACTATAGATTAATCACTACAAATACAGACACACAAGAAATGATCCTGTCTTCAGGCGTTGGGCGCGTGCCAGCACAGAAGCCAGGTATTAGGGTCAATGGAGAGCCAGTGCCTGTAGGGGCGGGGCAGGGCTTGTTTGTGTGAGTTTGGACAATTCTGGTCCACCTCTGTATCTACGGTCTCTGTCCGCCCTTCTTTTCACATGTTAGCAAACACATTTGAAAAAGAACAACATTAAGGAGTGGTTGAACTGACAGTTTTTCTGGAATAAGAATTTTTAGACAGGGTGGACAAGAAATGCACAAAACAGCCATCCATAAATTACGTTTCATAAATTGATCAATCAATTTATCTATCACATCAACAATACAAATGCCACCAAATTGCAATGAAAGATTTTAAAAGAAATACTTAAATTTCTAAGATGCAATCAGCATCTGTGAGTGATGCACAGGCCCCTAAATTTCTCTAATTATACAAAGCTTCTTTAAAACCATCTATTAATTTAGACAACTCACCAGCAAATACTGTAAAGAATGAAATTGCGCTGTTTGTAAATATTCAATGTAGATAATGTCAGAGCGAAATAGGAGGCCAGAGAGATCTTGCATAAAGTTTCTCCAAGACTTTGATTCTGTGAAAAGACATGTAGAGGCAATGGCGTCTATAAAAACAAGTATGCTGAACACGCGCCAGTCAGAAGACCAACAGAACAGAGCAGAGTACCAAAAACCAGATCCATGTCAATCTGGATGGCCTATGACAGCACATCCATGTGAATAACGTGCCCTCCATTTCCGTGTCACGATGATGTAAACAGCACTGACTGGAAGTGGGGAAAGTGGGTGGCAGTGTGGTTTTGAAAGGGAGCCCAGATGCATAGAGAAACATCTTCAGACTTCACAATCTCCTGTGACACCGTAGACAAGCACGTCACTTCGCGTTTTTGGCAGAAACTGAGGTAAAGGTTACAATTTGCGTCTTAGACCCCGAGGGTGTATAAATATTTGCTGAGCCCATGTCTGGTTGCATAGGGGATTAGGGAAGCCAATCTCTTTGCACGCTTCATTCCTGGGCTCACGCCATTGAGACGGGATGCGTCAAGGACGGCATGCTGCAAAGTTCACAGTTATAGCACAGAGAGCCGCATGCATGATTCTCGCCTGTATGCGGGACGGCTCTTACAAAGTGTGAAGTCACGAACAGAACACCCACATGGGATTACCGCACGAGAGCTGCCCATCATGTCACATCGGATAGGGCAAATGAATCAGACAGGGTGCACATGCGCTCATCAAAAATACCTGCATGCCATGCAGCTCACATTCACAAATCTGCTCACACGGTTCACACGGCATGAAAAGTGAAATGCAAAAGTGCAGAAGAAAGAAACGAGTTTGAATGTTGGCATGTTTAAATTTTATATATTTTTCTTTTTCTATTGTAATATAATATAATATAATATAATATAATAACACCATTCAAAAGTTTAGATGAATACATTTTTTATTTAAATAATTAATATTCTTATTCAGCAAGGATGCATAAAATTGATTCAAATATGATTACAAATACATTACTACATTTTACATTAATGCAAAAAGAATTCACAGTATAACAAAAATAAATTGTATTTAAAAAAAATAAAAAAACATTGATAAGAAATGTTTCTTGTGCCGCAAATCAGCATATTGAAATTATATCTGAAGGATCATGTGACACTGAAGACTGGTGTAACGACGATGAAAATTCAGCTCTGAATCACAGCAATAAATTGCATTTTTAATATATACATGAATAGAAAACTTTTGTTTTGAATAATATTTCAAATATAGTGTATTTTTGTCAAATAAATGTAGACTTTGTGAGGGAAAAAAAAATTATATATATATATATATATACACCCCCCATCACAGACTATATGCAAACTAACTGAATAACATCATTGCACCTTGCCTTGTAAAGACAAATTGAAATATAGCTGCAAGCAGCGATGGCGGGCCCAAAGATATAATTTTGCGTCCCCAATGTCTTGAGATCATGTTCACCGAGTTTGGTGGCAATCGGGTGGTAATCCTCAGAGGAGTATATCAAATTCCAGAGCATGCGCTTTTTAAACAGCCCTGAATAGCCGACTTCCTGTTGGGCGGAGCCTATGGCATGCAGCGTCAAGGTTGTTCGGCTCAATGAGATCTATATGTGTACCGAGTTTCATATGAATACGTGCAAGTATGTGTGAGCTATACATCAAGTTTTCAGACTGTGTTCTAGGGGGCGCCGTAGAGCCCCTGTGCCACGCCCGGCTCCCAGCCTCTGCGGCGTCCTAATGGCCGCAGATTCCAACATGTGTGCCAATTTTCAAGAGTTTTCGTGTATGTTAAGGGCCCCAAAACCCCCCAAAACCTTGAAAAAATAATAATAATTAATAATAAATATAGCTGCAAGCAGCGATGGCGGGCCCAAGCCGTCAGTGCAACCGCCATCCTGGTGGCATCACGAAAAAGGGGCACAGCTGGCACATGCATTTACAGTAACCCTCTGGCAGTCTGTTTTTTAGGGATACAGCAACTAAAGGGTTAATCCAAACTGTCAATACTGTGAAAGACACATACACACACACATATATGCACACAACAATATATAAAACTTTGGTAACACTTTCAATAAGGTTTCAGATATTAACATTAACTATATTAATTCATATGAACAATATTTATATAGCTTTTATTAATTTTAGTCTCTCTCTATCCTCTCTCACACTCACTCACTCGCACACACACAAAGAACAACATAAAACTTTTGTACCACTTTTCAATAAGTTTTTAGTTTTTAACATTATGTAAGTTAACATGAACAATATTTTTATAGCACTTATGAATCTTGGTTAATGATATGTTCAAAATTGACTACTACATTATTAATTAAAATGTCTGGTTAATGTACATCAGTTACTGTACCATGAACTAACATAAAGATTTTTTTACTTTATTTTTTAGAATTTGTTTTCTTAAGAAATATAGTAAAACAATGGTTGTTCATACTTAGTTGGTTACTTTCGAATAAATTAATGTTAAAAACGATATTATTTAACTATTCTAGTTAACATGAACAATAATTATATAAAATGTATTAATGTTAATTAATGTTAAGTAAAAAAAAATATTAATACATTATTAAAATATAAAGTTGTATCTTAACATTAGTTTATGTACTGTGAATTAACATAAAAATAATATTTTTAATGTTAGTATTAACTAACATTAAATAAGATTAATAAATTATTTTAAAATATATTGTTCCTTTTTAGTTCATGTTCGTCAATGCATTAACTAATGTTTTATATATATATATATCAGTGGCGGCTGCTGGTCTTTCAAAGAGGGAAGCTCAAGAAAATAAATCAGTATTTATTTATTTAATTATTCATTTTATTTTATGTAATTTTTTATTTTTTTTATTTTTTGCATTATAGCTTAAGAAATCTCCTAGGCCTTATCTTTTTCTGTCAGTCTTAGAGACAAAAAAAAAAAAAAAATCCAAGAACCAGTTAATTTGTAGGGCACTGACAACATAGTTTTATATAATTAGGTTAATAATTATGTTAATTACAACATAAGAAAAATCTAAAATTTAAAATTTAAAGTTGTATCTGATCATTAGTTTATATATGTGAATTAACATAAAATTAATATTTTTTAATGTTAGTATTAACTAACATTAAAAATATTAATAAATGATCTAAACATAGATTGTTCATTGTTAGTTCATGTTAGTTAATGCATTACATAATGTTAACCAAAGAGACCTTATTGTACATTTTTGCCAACACTTTTTATGATCTATTACCATTTTTAATAATTATTTTAATGATCTATAAGCATTTGTGAAATAGTTTTGCCTGCATTTCATCATAGTCTTCATCTGTGAGCTGAACTGTTTTACTGTTACATCCATGAGATGATGTAAGTTCAGATGTCATTTCACAGGATGTCATAGGTCAGTATCAAATGAGTTTCAAATTATTATTTGCAGCACAAAAATGTATAAGTCCACGTGTAAGATTTAAAAAATATATTTTTTATGTTGTAATTAATATTATTATTAACCTAATTATATAAAATTATGTTGTCAGTGCCTTACAAATTAACTGGTTCTAGGATTTATTTTGTCCCTAAAACGGGCAGAATAGGATAAGGCCTTAGAGAATTCTTAAGCTGTAATGCAATAAATAAATTAAATAAATAAATAAATACTGATTGATCTTTATTTCTTGTGGTTAAAAAGATGTTTAAATGTCTCTGTCTGTCTCTCTCTCTCTCTCTCTCCTCACCCACCCCCTCACCCAGCTCCTCACTTCCACACTCAACACACACACACACACAGACAGAGAAACACCCATCCACCCCCACACACACCATAGTGCAAACACATCAGATGTCTGATAGATTTTTTTATTTTCTGTTATTCATAGACCTTTTGTAAAGTCATGAAACTAACCATACTTCTTCAGAATGACTTGCTCTATGTATGTAAAAAGTTTTGAAGTGTTTGGAAGCTGCACTTTAAAGATATAAAATGACTGCTCTCTTTTTTACTGTAAATTTAATAAATCGCCATTAATACACCGTTCAAGGTATCCTAAATCCGTTAGCAATTTAGCATCTTCAGTATCTTGGCATCATGTTGACAAAGTTTGGTGTGAACTACTTGTTTCTGCTTGGAGGAGTATGAATTTATTTACAGCCTGATATTTCAAAATACCCACATTAAAATAAATGTAGCCGACTTCCTGTTGGTCGTAGCTAATGAGTGTAAATTAGAAAGTTGTAAGACCACGTGTATGTATCTTTAGATTTTGTTTATGTTGTAATTAACATGATTATCAGAATCAGAATGAGCTTTACTGGCCAGGTATGTTTACACATATGAGGAATTTGTTATAGTGACAAAGCTCCACAGTGCAACAGAATGACAGCAACGGGACAGGACACAGACAACAAAAGAACAATATACAAATATACAAATAGGCAATGTAAAAAATAGCAAAAACACTATGCAATACAGACAATCATGTGTGTCCAGGTCTGACGTGCAAATTTGAAATGGAAAAAAAATTAAATTAAAAATATTATATGTGTGGTGAATAAATTATTAACTTAATTATATAAAACTATGTTGTCAGTGCACTACAAATTAACTGGTTCTTGGATTTTTATATTTTTTGTCCCTAAGACTGACAGAAAAAGATAAGGCCTAGGAGATTTCTTAAGCTATAATGCAAAAAATAAAAAATAATAAAATAAATAAATAAATAAAATAAAATAAAATAAAACGTATAATTAAATAAATAAATACTGATTGATTTTTTTCTAGTGATTAAAGAGATGTTTAAAAGTCTCTCTCTCTCTGTGTCTCTCTCTCTGTCTGTCTCTCTCACCCACCTCCTCACACTCACACTTAACACACATACTCACCCATCCCCCCACATACACAGAGCCAGTGTGATCAAATGTCTTGATAGTTTATTAATTTTCTGTTATTCATAGACCTTTTGTAAAGTCATGAAACTAATCATACTTCTTCAGAATGACTTGTTCTATGTATGTAAAAAGTTTTGAAGTGTTTGGAAGCTGCACTTTAAAGATATAAGAAAATAACTGCTCTTTTTTACTGTAACTTTAACAAATCGCCATTAATACACCGTTCAAGATATCCTAAATCCATTAGCAATTTAGCATCTACAGTATATTGGCATCATGTTGACAAAGTTTGGTGTGAACTACTTGTTTCTGCTTGGAGGAGAATGAATTTATTTACAGCTTGTTTCCCCCCGAAAATGACATTAAAAAAAAAGATAGCCGGCTTCCTGTTGGTCGTAGCTAATGAGTGTAAATTAGAAAGTTGTCCGGCTTGATTAGAACAATTTATGTACCGAGTTTGGTGTCTGTAGCTAAAACTAACCCCCCATTTTTGACAAAAGGTGGCGCTATAGAGCGCCTCTTCCACGCCCGTTTATGAGCTTTTTCCAGTGTCTAACTACCATTAATACTCATATGTGTGTTGAGTTTCATGACATTCTAAACATGTTATCTGCTTCAAAATCACCAGAAACAAATTTTCAAGTTTGACACGTTGCCATGGCAACAGTATTATAGATATCAATACTCCCTTCACAGTTTTACATCGGCCGTGTTTTGACATTATTCTGATGAAGTTTGAAGCAAATCGATTCAAAATAAGATGCTGAATTCAAAGCATTTTGAAAATGACACACTTCCTGCTGCCAGTTGGTGGCGCTATAACTTTGACTCCTAATAGTCACATCTATGCGCTCGGCATCATACAACGAACAAAACCCTGAAGTTTGATCAGAATCAGACAATGTATGTGGATGTTATTAGACGCTTCCTTCTCTCATTTTTCGCCATAAATTCATCGCCTCGCCACGGGCAAACCGTTCGAGATATCAAAAATATCCTGGCAATTTTGCGTCCCCAATGTCTTGAGATCATGTTCACCGAGTTTGGTGGCAATCGGGTGGTAATCTTCAGAGGAGTATATCAAATTCCAGAGCATGCGCTTTTTTAAACAGCCCTGAATAGCCGACTTCCTGTTGGGCGGAGCCTATGACATGCAGCGTGAAATTTGTTCGGCTCAATGAGATCTATATGTGTACCGAGTTTCATATGAATACGTGCAAGTATGTGTGAGCTATACATCAAGTTTTCAAACTGTGTTCTAGGGGGCGCCGTAGAGCCCCTGTGCCACGCCCGGGTCCCAGCTTCTGCGGCGTCCTGTTGGCCGCGGATTCCAACGTGTGTGCACATTTTCAAGAGTTTTTGAGCACGTTAAGGCCCCTAAAAACCCCCGGAAGGTTGAAAGAAAAAAAAAAAAAAAAAAAAAAATATAGCTGCAAGCAGCGATGGCGGGCCCAAGCTGTCAGTGCAACCGCCACGCCGGTGGCATCACGAAAAAGGGGCACAGCGAGCACATGCATTTACAGTAACCCTCTGGCAGTCTGGTTTTAATTGATACAGCAATTAAAGGGTTAATCCAAACCATCAAGACTGTGAAAGACTGTTACTTTAATAAATCGTCACGGCAACACCGTTCAAGATATCAAAATCCGTTTACAAATTTAAGTTCCTGAATGTTTTGGCATCATGTAGACAAAGTTTGGAGTGTATAGTATAATAATCCTCTGAGGAGTATGCGTTAATTCACACCCATATTTTTCCAAATATCCACATTCAAATCAAAATAGCCGACTTCCTGTTGGTTGTAGCTAATGACTGTAAATTAGAAGGTTGTCCAGCTTGATGAGACCAATATATGTACCAAGTTTGGTGACTGTAGCTAAAACTAACCCCCCAAGTGTTCTGAGAAGGTGGCGCTATGCAGTGCCTCTTCCACGCCCTTTTATGAGCTTTTGCCAGTGTCTATCTATCATTAATACTGATATGTGTGTTGAGTTTCATGAAATTCTAAGCATGTTATCCGCCTCAAAATCACCGGAAAATAATATTCAAGTTTGACACGTTGCCATGGCAACAGTATTTTAAATATCAACATTCCCTCAACATGGGCCTATTCCTTTTACATTGGCCATGTTTTGACATTATTCTGATGTAGTTTGAAAAAAATAGAGTAAAAGTAAAACGCTGAATTCAAAGCATTTTGAAAATGACACACTTCCTGCTGCCAGATGGTGGCGCTATAACTTTGACTTCTGATAGTCACATCTATGCGATCGCCATCATACACCAAACAAACCCCTGAAGTTTGATTAAAATCAGACAATGTAGGTGGAGATGGTAGGTTTAGGTGTATGTAAGGTGGGAGGAGTTGGATCTAGATCCAGCCACACCCCCTGGATCTTGTGTTCTGCAGTGAGGACCATCTCTGGAAATCCCTGACTAGAGGGGCGGTTTAACACAAGGGGTAGCACTGGGCACGTAGCTAGACCCAGAGGGCGGGCTGTCATTAAACGTCAAAATTTGATTGGCTGATGATTCTGTCACTAATGCTCGTAACAAATCAGATGTGACATCTTTCAACAAAAGGGTAGTACTGTCTGTAGTGCTGGCCTCAGACTTTTTTATGTAAGATATTCCAGTTCAACCTCAACTAAACTAATCATAGGCAATTTTGTAGACATTACACAAATGAAAATGATACCCAAATAATCAATAAAAACATTTTTTCACACTATTTTATTTTTTATAAGGCCAGCAGAGAAGGCCCTGCTGCCCCTGACTGCCCACCGCTGGTTAAGTACTAGTAAATAGGAAATCCGTCCTTTATTAAGCATTGTTCCAGCATTAATAAGCATTAGTAAGCATTTTATAAATACAGCTATAAATGTTTTGTTCTTGAGCAAATATATAATGTTTAATAACTGTATTTTTATACTTTATTAATGATCAATTTAACATTTCTAAATGATTACGTTATTTACAAACCAGTTATTTAGCAATTGTCTGTGGTTCAATTGTCTGTAAGATAGCTAATCTTTTGGTCTTAGCTAATGAGTGTAAATTAGAAAGTTGTAAGACCACGTGTATGTATCTTTAGATTTTGTTTATGTTGTAATTAACATGATTATCAGACTCAGAATGAGCTTTATTGGCCAGGTATGTTTACACATATGAGGAATTTGTTATAGTGACAAAGCTCCACAGTGCAACAGAATGACAGCAACGGGACAGGACACAGACAACAAAAGAACAATATACAAATATACAAATAGGCAATGTACAAAATAGCAAAAACACTATGCAATACAGACAATCATGTGTGTCCAGGTCTGACGTGCAAATTTGAAATGGAAAAAAAAATTAAATAAAAAATATTATATGTGTGGTGAATAAATTATTAACTTAATTATATAAAACTATGTTGTCAGTGCACTACAAATTAACTGGTTCTTGGATTTTTATATATTTTTGTCCCTAAGACTGACAGAAAAAGATAAGGCCTAGGAGATTTCTTAAGCTATAATGCAAAAAATAATAAAATAAAATAAAATGAATAATTAAATAAATAAATAAAATAAAATAAAACGTATAATTAAATAAATAAATACTGATTGATTTTTTTCTAGTGATTAAAGAGATGTTTAAAAGTCTCTCTCTCTGTGTCTCTCTCTCTGTCTGTCTCTCTCACCCACCTCCTCACACTCACACTTAACACACAGACTCACCCATCCCCCCACATACACAGAGCCAGTGTGATCAAATGTCTTGATAGTTTATTAATTTTCTGTTATTCATAGACCTTTTGTAAAGTCATGTAACTAATCATACTTCTTCAGAATGACTTGTTCTATGTATGTAAAAAGTTTTGAAGTGTTTGGAAGCTGCACTTTAAAGATAAGAAAAGAACTGCTCTCTTTTTTACTGTAACTTTAACAAATCGCCATTAATACACCGTTCAAGATATCCTAAATCCGTTAGCAATTTAGCATCTACTGTATATTGGCATCATGTTGACAAAGTTTGGTGTGAACTACTTGTTTCTGCTTGGAGTAGTATGAATTTATTTACAGCCTGATATTTCAAAATACCCACATTAAAATAAATGTAGCCGACTTCCTGTTGGTCGTAGCTAATGAGTGTAAATTAGAAAGTTGTAAGACCACGTGTATGTATCTTTAGATTTTGTTTATGTTGTAATTAACATGATTATCAGAATCAGGATGAGCTTTATTGGCCAGGTATGTTTACACATACGAGGAATTTTTATAGTGACAAAGCTCCACAGTGCAACAGAATGACAGCAACGGGACAGGACACAGACAACAAAAGAACAATATACAAATATACAAATAGGCAATGTACAAAATAGCAAAAACACTATGCAATACAGACAATCATGTGTGTCCAGGTCTGATGTGCAAATTTGAAATGGAAAAAAATTAAATAAAAAATATTATATGTGTGGTGAATAAATTATTAACCTAATTATATAAAATTATGTTGTCAGTGCCCTACAAATTAACTGGTTCTTGGATTTTTATATATTTTTTTGTCCCTAAGACTGACAGAAAAAGATAAGGCCTAGGAGATTTCTTAAGCTATAATGCAAAAAAAAAAAAAAAAAAATAAATAAAATGAATAATTAAATAAATAAATAAAATAAAATAAAACGAATAATTAAATAAATAAATACTGATTGATTTTTTTCTAGTGATTAAAGAGATGTTTAAAAGTCTCTCTCTCTCTCTCTGTCTGTCTCTCTCACCCACCTCCTCACACTCACACTTAACACACAGACTCACCCATCCCCCCACATACACAGAGCCAGTGTGATCAAATGTCTTGATAGTTTATTAATTTTCTGTTATTCATAGACCTTTTGTAAAGTCATGAAACTAATCATACTTCTTCAGAATGACTTGCTCTATGTATGTAAAAAGTTTGGAAGTGTTTGGAAGCTGCACTTTAAAGATATAAGAAAATAACTGCTCTTTTTTACTGTAACTTTAACAAATCGCCATTAATACACCGTTCAAGATATCCTAAATCCGTTAGCAATTTAGCATCTTCAGTATATTGGCATCATGTTGACAAAGTTTGGTGTGAACTACTTGTTTCTGCTTGGAGGAGTAAGAATTTATTTACAGCTTGATATTCCCCGAAAATTACATTAAAAAAAAAGATAGCCGGCTTCCTGTTGGTCGTAGCTAATGAGTGTAAATTAGAAAGTTGTCCGGCTTGATTAGAACAATTTATGTACCGAGTTTGGTGTCTGTAGCTAAAACTAACCCCCCCATTTTTGACAAAAGGTGGCGCTATAGAGCGCCTCTTCCACGCCCGTTTATGAGCTTTTTCCAGTGTCTAACTATCATTAATACTCATATGTGTGTTGAGTTTCATGACATTCTAAACATGTTATCTGCTTCAAAATCACCAGAAACAAATTTTCAAGTTTGAAACGTTGCCATGGCAACAGTATTATAGATATCAATATTCCCTTCACAGTTTTACATCGGCCGTGTTTTGACATTATTCTGATGAAGTTTGAAGCAAATTGAGTAAAAATAAGATGCTGAATTCAAAGCATTTTGAAAATGACACACTTCCTGCTGCCAGTTGGTGGCGCTATAACTTTGACTCCTAATAGTCACATCTATGCGCTCGGCATCATACAACGAACAAAACCCTGAAGTTTGATCAAAATCAGACAATGTATGTGGATGTTATTAGACGCTTCCTGTCTCTCATTTTTCGCCATAAATTCATCGCCTCGCCACGGGCAAACCGTTCGAGATATCAAAAATATCCTGGCAATTTTGCGTCCCCAATGTCTTGAGATCATGTTCACCGAGTTTGGTGGCAAACGGGTGGTAATCCTCAGAGGAGTATATCAAATTCCAGAGCATGCGCTTTTTAAACAGCCCTAAATAGCCAACTTCCTGTTGGGCGGAGCCAATGACATGCAGTGTGAAAGTTGTTCAGCTCAATGAGATCTATATGTGTACCAAGTTTCATATGAATACGTGCAAGTATGTGTGAGCTATACATCAAGTTTTCTGACTGTGTTCCAGGGGGCGCCGTAGAGCCCCTGTGCCACGCCCGGGTCCCAGCCTCTGTGGCGTCCTAATGGCCGCGGATTCCAACGTGTGTGCAAATTTTCAAGAGTTTTTGAGCACGTTAAGGCCCCCAAAAGTACCCGGAAGGTTGAAAAAAAAAAAATAAAAAAAAAATATAGCTGCAAGCAGCGATGGCGGGCCCAAGCTGTCAGTGCAACCGCCACGCCGGTGGCATCACGAAAAAGGGGCACAGCGAGCACATGCATTTACAGTAACCCTCTGGCAGTCTGGTTTTAATTGATACAGCAATTAAAGGGTTAATCCAAACCATCAAGACTGTGAAAGACTGTTACTTTAATAAATCGTCACGGCAACACCGTTCAAGATATCAAAATCCGTTTACAAATTTAAGTTCCTGAATATTTTGGCATCATGTAGACAAAGTTTGGTGTGTATAGTATAATAATCCTCTGAGGAGTATGCGTTAATTCACACCCATATTTTTCCAAATATCCACATTCAAATCAAAATAGCCGACTTCCTGTTGGTTGTAGCTAATGACTGTAAATTAGAAGGTTGTCCAGCTTGATGAGACCAATATATGTACCAAGTTTGGTGACTGTAGCTAAAACTAACCCCCCAAGTGTTCTGAAAAGGTGGCGCTATGCAGTGCCTCTTCCACGCCCTTTTATGAGCTTTTGCCAGTGTCTATCTATCATTAATACTGATATGTGTGTTGAGTTTCATGAAATTCTAAGCATGTTATCCGCCTCAAAATCACCGGAAAATAATATTCAAGTTTGACACGTTGCCATGGCAACAGTATTTTAAATATCAACATTCCCTCAACATGGGCCTATCCTTTTACATTGGCCATGTTTTGACATTATTCTGATGTAGTTTGAAAAAAATAGAGTAAAAGTAAAACGCTGAATTCAAAGCATTTTGAAAATGACACACTTCCTGCTGCCAGATGGTGGCGCTATAACTTTGACTTTGATAGTCACATCTATGCGATCGCCATCATACACCAAACAAACCCCTGAAGTTTGATTAAAATCAGACAATGTAGGTGGAGATGGTAGGTTTAGGTGTATGTAAGGTGGGAGGAGTTGGATCTAGATCCAGCCACACCCCCTGGATCTTGTGTTCTGCAGTGAGGACCATCTCTGGAAATCTCTGACTAGAGGGGCGGTTTAACACAAGGGGTAGCACTGGGCACGTAGCTAGACCAGAGGGCGGGCTGTCATTAAACGTCAAAATTTGATTGGCTGATGATTCTGTCACTAATGCTCGTAACAAATCAGATGTGACATCTTTCAACAAAAGGGTAGTACTATCTGTAGTGCTGGCCTCAGACTTTTTTATGTAAGATATTCCAGTTCAGCCTCAACTAAACTAATCATAGGCAATTTTGTAGACATTACACAAATGAAAATGATACCCAAATAATCAATAAAAACATTTTTTCACACTATTTTATTTTTTATAAGGCCAGCAGAGAAGGCTCTGCTGCCCCTGACTGCCCACCGCTGGTTAAGTACTAGTAAATAGGAAATCCGTCCTTTATTAAGCATTGTTCCAGCATTAATAAGCATTAGTAAGCATTTTATAAATACAGCTATAAATGTTTTGTTCTTGAGCAAATATATAATGTTTAATAACTGTATTTTTATACTTTATTAATGATCAATTTAACATTTCTAAATGATTACGTTTACAAACCAGTTATTTAGCAATTGTCTGTGGTTCAATTGTCTGTAAGATAGCTAATCTTTTGGTCTTAGCTAATGAGTGTAAATTAGAAAGTTGTAAGACCACGTGTATGTATCTTTAGATTTTGTTTATGTTGTAATTAACATGATTATCAGACTCAGAAGGAAGCTGCACTTTAAAGATAATAAAAGAACTGCTCCCTTTTTTACTGTAACTTTAACAAATCGCCATTAATACACCGTTCAAGATATCCTAAATCCGTTAGCAATTTAGCATCTTCAGTATATTGGCATCATGTTGACAAAGTCGTAGCTAATGAGTGTAAATTAGAAAGTTGTAAGACCACGTGTATGTATCTTTAGATTTTGTTTATGTTGTAATTAACATGATTATCAGAATCAGGATGAGCTTTATTGGCCAGGTATGTTTACACATATGAGGAATTTGTTATAGTGACAAAGCTCCACAGTGCAACAGAATGACAGCAACGGGACAGGACACAGACAACAAAAGAACAATATACAAATATACAAATAGGCAATGTACAAAATAGCAAAAACACTATGCAATACAGACAATCATGTGTGTCCAGGTCTGACGTGCAAATTTGAAATGGAAAAAAAATTAAATAAAAAATATTATATGTGTGGTGAATAAATTATTAACTTAATTATATAAAACTATGTTGTCAGTGCACTACAAATTAACTGGTTCTTGGATTTTTATATATTTTTGTCCCTAAGACTGACAGAAAAAGATAAGGCCTAGGAGATTTCTTAAGCTATAATGCAAAAAATAATAAAATAAAATAAAATGAATAATTAAATAAATAAATAAAATAAATAAAACGTATAATTAAATAAATAAATACTGATTGATTTTTTTCTAGTGATTAAAGAGATGTTTAAAAGTCTCTCTCTCTCTGTGTCTCTCTCTCTGTCTGTCTCTCTCACCCACCTCCTCACACTCACACTTAACACACATACTCACCCATCCCCCCACATACACAGAGCCAGTGTGATCAAATGTCTTGATAGTTTATTAATTTTCTGTTATTCATAGACCTTTTGTAAAGTCATGTAACTAATCATACTTCTTCAGAATGACTTGTTCTATGTATGTAAAAAGTTTTGAAGTGTTTGGAAGCTGCACTTTAAAGATAAGAAAAGAACTGCTCTCTTTTTTACTGTAACTTTAACAAATCGCCATTAATACACCGTTCAAGATATCCTAAATCCGTTAGCAATTTAGCATCTACTGTATATTGGCATCATGTTGACAAAGTTTGGTGTGAACTACTTGTTTCTGCTTGGAGGAGTATGAATTTATTTACAGCCTGATATTTCAAAATACCCACATTAAAATAAATGTAGCCGACTTCCTGTTGGTCGTAGCTAATGAGTGTAAATTAGAAAGTTGTAAGACCACGTGTATGTATCTTTAGATTTTGTTTATGTTGTAATTAACATGATTATCAGAATCAGGATGAGCTTTATTGGCCAGGTATGTTTACACATATGAGGAATTTGTTATAGTGACAAAGCTCCACAGTGCAACAGAATGACAGCAACGGGACAGGACACAGACAACAAAAGAACAATATACAAATATACAAATAGGCAATGTACAAAATAGCAAAAACACTATGCAATACAGACAATCATGTGTGTCCAGGTCTGATGTGCAAATTTGAAATGGAAACAAAATTAAATAAAAAATATTATATGTGTGGTGAATAAATTATTAACCTAATTATATAAAATTATGTTGTCAGTGCCCTACAAATTAACTGGTTCTTGGATTTTTATATTTTTTTGTCCCTAAGACTGACAGAAAAAGATAAGGCCTAGGAGATTTCTTAAGCTATAATGCAAAAAAAAAAAAAAAATAAAAAAAATAAAATGAATAATTAAATAAATAAATAAAATAAAATTAAAACGAATAATTAAATAAATAAATACTGATTGATTTTTTTCTAGTGATTAAAGAGATGTTTTAAAAGTCTCTCTCTCTCTCTCTCTCTCTCTGTCTGTCTCTCTCACCCACCTCCTCACACTCACACTTAACACACAGACTCACCCATCCCCCCACATACACAGAGCCAGTGTGATCAAATGTCTTGATAGTTTATTAATTTTCTGTTATTCATAGACCTTTTGTAAAGTCATGAAACTAACCATACTTCTTCAGAATGACTTGCTCTATGTATGTAAAAGTTTTGAAGTGTTTGGAAGCTGCACTTTAAAGATATAAGAAAATAACTGCTCTCTTTTTTACTGTAACTTTAACAAATCGCCATTAATACACCGTTCAATATATCCTAAATCCGTTAGCAATTTAGCATCTTCAGTATATTGGCATCATGTTGACAAAGTTTGGTGTGAACTACTTGTTTCTGCTTGGAGGAGTAAGAATTTATTTACAGCTTGATATTCCCCGAAAATTACATAAAAAAAAAAGATAGCCGGCTTCCTGTTGGTCGTAGCTAATGAGTGTAAATTAGAAAGTTGTCCGGCTTGATTAGAACAATTTATGTACCGAGTTTGGTGTCTGTAGCTAAAACTAACCCCCCCATTTTTGACAAAAGGTGGCGCTATAGAGCGCCTCTTCCACGCCCGTTTATGAGCTTTTTCCAGTGTCTAACTATCATTAATACTCATATGTGTGTTGAGTTTCATGACATTCTAAACATGTTATCTGCTTCAAAATCACCAGAAACAAATTTTCAAGTTTGAAACGTTGCCATGGCAACAGTATTATAGATATCAATATTCCCTTCACAGTTTTACATCGGCCGTGTTTTGACATTATTCTGATGAAGTTTGAAGCAAATTGAGTAAAAATAAGATGCTGAATTCAAAGCATTTTGAAAATGACACACTTCCTGCTGCCAGTTGGTGGCGCTATAACTTTGACTCCTAATAGTCACATCTATGCGCTCGGCATCATACAACGAACAAAACCCTGAAGTTTGATCAAAATCAGACAATGTATGTGGATGTTATTAGACGCTTCCTGTCTCTCATTTTTCGCCATAAATTCATCGCCTCGCCACGGGCAAACCGTTCGAGATATCAAAAATATCTGGCAATTTTGCGTCCCCAATGTCTTGAGATCATGTTCACCGAGTTTGGTGGCAAACGGGTGGTAATCCTCAGAGGAGTATATCAAATTCCAGAGCATGCGCTTTTTAAACAGCCCTAAATAGCCAACTTCCTGTTGGGCGGAGCCAATGACATGCAGTGTGAAAGTTGTTCAGCTCAATGAGATCTATATGTGTACCAAGTTTCATATGAATACGTGCAAGTATGTGTGAGCTATACATCAAGTTTTCTGACTGTGTTCCAGGGGGCGCCGTAGAGCCCCTGTGCCACGCCCGGGTCCCAGCCTCTGTGGCGTCCTAATGGCCGCGGATTCCAACGTGTGTGCAAATTTTCAAGAGTTTTTGAGCACGTTAAGGCCCCCAAAAGTACCCGGAAGGTTGAAAAAAAAAATAAAAAAAAAAAAAATAAATATAGCTGCAAGCAGCGATGGCGGGCCCAAGCCGTCAGTGCAACCGCCATCGCTGGTGGCATCACGAAAAAGGGGCACAGCTGAGCACATGCATTTACAGTAACCCTCTGGCAGTCTGGTTTTAATTAGGGATACAGCAATTAAAGGGTTAATCCAAACTGTCAAGACTGTGAAAGACTGTTACTTTAATAAATCGTCACGGCAACACACGTTCACACAACAATATATCAAAATCCGTTTACAAATTTAAGTTCAGATATTAACTGAATGTTAATTCATCATGTAGACAAAGTTTGGTGTGTATAGCTTTTATAATTTTAGTCTCTCTGAGGAGTATGCGTTAATCCTCTCTCACACCCATCATTTTTCGCAAATATCACACATTCAAAGAACAACATAAAACTTTTGTACCGACTTCCTGTTGGTTGTAGCTAATGACTGTAAATTATGAAGGTTTTTATAGTCCAGCTTGATGAGACCTTGGTTAATGATATGTTCACCAAGTTTGGTGACTGTAGCTACATTATTACTTAACCCCCCAAGTGTTCTGGTTAAAAGGTGGCGCTATGCAGTGCCTACTTCCACGCCCTTTTTTGAGCTTTATTTTTTAGAATTTGTCTATCTTATCATTAATACTGATATGTGTGTTGAGTTTCGAATGAAATTCTAAGCATGTTATCCGCCTCAAAATCACCGGAAATTATTTAACTATTCAAGTTTGACACGTTGCCATGGCAACAGTATTTTAAATATCAACATTCCCTCAACATGGGCCTATTCCTTTTACATTGGCCATGTTTTGACATTATTCTGATGTAGTTTGAAAAAAATAGAGTAAAAGTAAAACGCTGAATTCAAAGCATTTTGAAAATGACACAAGTTCCTGCTGCCAGATGGTGGCGCTATAACTTTGACTTCTGATAGTCACATCTATGCGATCGCCATCATACACCAAACAAACCCCTGAAGTTTGAATTAAAATCAGACAATGTAGGTGGAGATGGTAGGTTTAGTGTATGTAAGGTGGGAGGAGTTGGATCTAGATCCAGCCACACCCCTGGATCTTGTGTTCTGCAGTGAGGACCATCTCTGGAAATCCCTGACTAGAGGGGCGGTTTAACACAAGGGGTAGCACTGGGCACGTAGCTAGACCAGAGGGCGGGCTGTCATTAAACGTCAAAATATTGATTGGCCTTTTTAGTTCATGATTCTGTCACTAATGCATCGTAACAAATCAGATGTGACATCTTTCAACATAAAGGGTAGTACTATCTGTAGTGCTGGCCTCAGACTTTTTTATGTAAGAGGGGATTCCAGTTCAGCCTCAACTAAACTAATCATAGGCAATTTATGTTAGACATTACACAAATGAAAATGATACCCAAATAATCAATAAAAACATTTTTTCACACTATTTTATTTTTTATAAGGCCAGCAGAGAAGGCCCTGCTGCCCCTGACTGCCCACCGCTGGTTAAGTACTAGTAAATAGGAAATCCGTCCTAGGCCTTATTAAGCATTGTTTCTGTCAGCATTAATAAGCATTAGTAAGCATTTTATAAATACAGCTATAAATGTTTTGTTCTTGAGCAAATATATAATGTTTAATAACTGTATTTTTATACTTTATTAATGATCAATTTAACATTTCTAAATGATTACGTTATTTACAAACCAGTTATTTAGCAATTGTCTGTGGTTCAATTGTCTGTAAGATAGCTAATCTTTTGGTCTTAGCTAATGAGTGTAAATTAGAAAGTTGTAAGACCACGTGTATGTATCTTTAGATCATTTGTTTTATGTTGTAATTAACATGATTATCAGACTCAGAAGGAAGCTGCACTTTAAAGATAATAAAAGAACTGCTCCCTTTTTTACTGTTAGTATTAACTTTAACAAATCGCCATTAATACACCGTTCAAGATATCCTAAATCCGTTAGCAATTTAGCATCTTCAGTATATTGGCATCATGTTGACAAAGTCGTAGCTAATGAGTGTAAATTAGAAAGTTGTAAGACCACGTGTATGTATCTTTAGATTTTGTAATAATTATGTTGTAATTCTATAAGCATGATTATCAGAATCAGGATGAGCTTTATTGGCCAGGTATGTTTACATCATATGAGGAATGTTGTTACTAGTGACAAAGCTCCACAGTGCAACAGATGATGTACAGTTCAACGGGATGTCATTTCACAGACAACAAAAGAACAATATACAAATATACAAATAGGTCAATGTATCAAAATAGTTTCAAAAACACTTATGCAATACAGACAATCATGTGTAAGTCCAGGTCTGACGTGCAAATTTGAAATGGAAAAAAAATTAAATAAAAATATTTTTTATGTGTGTGAATTAATTATTAACTTAATTATATAAAACTTATGTTGTCAGTGCACTTACAAATTAACTGGTTCTTGGATTTTTATATATTTTTGTCCCTAAGACTGGGCAGAAAAAGATAAGGCCTTAGGAGAATTTCTTAAGCTATAATGCAAAAAATAATAAAATAAAATAAAATGAATAATTAAATAAATAAATAAAATAAAATAAAACGTATAATTAAATAAATAAATACTGATTGATCTTTATTTCTAGTGATTAAAGAAGATGTTTAAAAGTCTCTCTCTCTCTGTGTCTCTCTCTCTGTCTGTCTCTCTCACCCACCTCACTCACACTCACACACACACACACAACACACATACTCACCCATCCACCCCACATACACAGAGCCAGTGTGATCAAATGTCTTGATAGTTTATTTTATTTTCTGTTATTCATAGACCTTTTGTAAAGTCATGTAACTAATCCATACTTCTTCAGAATGACTTGTTCTATGTATGTAAAAAGTTTTGAAGTGTTTGGAAGCTGCACTTTAAAGATATAAGAAAAGAACTGCTCTTTTTTACTGTAACTTTAACAAATCGCCATTAATACACCGTTCAAGATATCCTAAATCCGTTAGCAATTTAGCATCTACTGTATATTGGCATCATGTTGACAAAGTTTGGTGTGAACTACTTGTTTCTGCTTGGAGGAGTATGAATTTATTTACAGCCTGATATTTCAAAATACCCACATTAAAATAAATGTAGCCGACTTCCTGTTGGTCGTAGCTAATGAGTGTAAATTAGAAAGTTGTAAGACCACGTGTATGTATCTTTAGATTTTGTTTATGTTGTAATTAACATGATTATCAGAATCAGGATGAGCTTTATTGGCCAGGTATGTTTACACATATGAGGAATTTGTTATAGTGACAAAGCTCCACAGTGCAACAGAATGACAGCAACGGGACAGGACACAGACAACAAAAGAACAATATACAAATATACAAATAGGCAATGTACAAAATAGCAAAAACACTATGCAATACAGACAATCATGTGTGTCCAGGTCTGATGTGCAAATTTGAAATGGAAAAAAAAATTAAATAAAAAATATTATATGTGTGGTGAATAAATTATTAACCTAATTATATAAAATTATGTTGTCAGTGCCCTACAAATTAACTGGTTCTTGGATTTTTATATTTTTTTTGTCCCTAAGACTGACAGAAAAAGATAAGGCCTAGGAGATTTCTTAAGCTATAATGCAAAAAAAAAAAAAAATAAATAAAAAAAAATGAATAATTAAATAAATAAATAAAATAAAATAAAAACGAATAATTAAATAAATAAATACTGATTGATTTTTTTCTAGTGATTAAAGAGATGTTTTAAAGTCTCTCTCTCTCTCTCTGTCTGTCTCTCTCACCCACCTCCTCACACTCACACTTAACACACAGACTCACCCATCCCCCCACATACACAGAGCCAGTGTGATCAAATGTCTTGATAGTTTATTAATTTTCTGTTATTCATAGACCTTTTGTAAAGTCATGAAACTAACCATACTTCTTCAGAATGACTTGCTCTATGTATGTAAAAAGTTTTGAAGTGTTTGGAAGCTGCACTTTAAAGATATAAGAAAATAACTGCTCTCTTTTTTACTGTAACTTTAACAAATCGCCATTAATACACCGTTCAATATATCCTAAATCCGTTAGCAATTTAGCATCTTCAGTATATTGGCATCATGTTGACAAAGTTTGGTGTGAACTACTTGTTTCTGCTTGGAGGAGTAAGAATTTATTTACAGCTTGATATTCCCCGAAAATTACATAAAAAAAAAAGATAGCCGGCTTCCTGTTGGTCGTAGCTAATGAGTGTAAATTAGAAAGTTGTCCGGCTTGATTAGAACAATTTATGTACCGAGTTTGGTGTCTGTAGCTAAAACTAACCCCCCCATTTTTGACAAAAGGTGGCGCTATAGAGCGCCTCTTCCACACCCGTTTATGAGCTTTTTCCAGTGTCTAACTATCATTAATACTCATATGTGTGTTGAGTTTCATGACATTCTAAACATGTTATCTGCTTCAAAATCACCAGAAACAAATTTTCAAGTTTGAAACGTTGCCATGGCAACAGTATTATAGATATCAATATTCCCTTCACAGTTTTACATCGGCCGTGTTTTGACATTATTCTGATGAAGTTTGAAGCAAATTGAGTAAAAATAAGATGCTGAATTCAAAGCATTTTGAAAATGACACACTTCCTGCTGCCAGTTGGTGGCGCTATAACTTTGACTCCTAATAGTCACATCTATGCGCTCGGCATCATACAACGAACAAAACCCTGAAGTTTGATCAAAATCAGACAATGTATGTGGATGTTATTAGACGCTTCCTGTCTCTCATTTTTCGCCATAAATTCATCGCCTCGCCACGGGCAAACCGTTCGAGATATCAAAAATATCCTGGCAATTTTGCGTCCCCAATGTCTTGAGATCATGTTCACCGAGTTTGGTGGCAAACGGGTGGTAATCCTCAGAGGAGTATATCAAATTCCAGAGCATGCGCTTTTAAAACAGCCCTAAATAGCCAACTTCCTGTTGGGCGGAGCCAATGACATGCAGTGTGAAAGTTTGTTCAGCTCAATGAGATCTATATGTGTACCAAGTTTCATATGAATACGTGCAAGTATGTGTGAGCTATACGTCAAGTTTTCTGACTGTGTTCCAGGGGGCGCCGTAGAGCCCCTGTGCCACGCCCGGGTCCCAGCCTCTGTGGCGTCCTAATGGCCGCGGATTCCAACGTGTGTGCAAATTTTCAAGAGTTTTTGAGCACGTTAAGGCCCCCAAAAGTACCCGGAAGGTTGAAAAAAAAAAAAAAAAAAAAATAAAAATAAAAAAAAATAGGGCCCTGCGCCTTACTGGCTTGGGCCCATATAGCTGCAAGCAGCGATGGCGGGCCCAAGCTGTCAGTGCAACCGCCACGCCGGTGGCATCACGAAAAAGGGGCACAGCGAGCACATGCATTTACAGTAACCCTCTGGCAGTCTGGTTTTAATTGATACAGCAATTAAAGGGTTAATCCAAACCATCAAGACTGTGAAAGACTGTTACTTTAATAAATCGTCACGGCAACACCGTTCAAGATATCAAAATCCGTTTACAAATTTAAGATTCCTGAATGTTTTGGCATCATGTAGACAAAGTTTGGTGTGTATAGTATAATAATCCTCTGAGGAGTATGCGTTAATTCACACCCATATTTTTCCAAATATCCACATTCAAATCAAAATAGCCGACTTCCTGTTGGTTGTAGCTAATGACTGTAAATTAGAAAGGTTGTCCAGCTTGATGAGACCAATATATGTACCAAGTTTGGTGACTGTAGCTAAAACTAACCCCCCAAGTGTTCTGAAAAGGTGGCGCTATGCAGTGCCTCTTCCACGCCCTTTTATGAGCTTTTGCCAGTGTCTATCTATCATTAATACTGATATGTGTGTTGAGTTTCATGAAATTCTAAGCATGTTATCCGCCTCAAAATCACCGGAAAATAATATTCAAGTTTGACACGTTGCCATGGCAACAGTATTTTAAATATCAACATTCCCTCAACATGGGCCTATTCCTTTTACATTGGCCATGTTTTGACAATTATTCTGATGTAGTTTGAAAAAAATAGAGTAAAAGTAAAACGCTGAATTCAAAGCATTTTGAAAATGACACACTTCCTGCTGCCAGATGGTGGCGCTATAACTTTGACTTCTGATAGTCACATCTATGCGATCGCCATCATACACCAAACAAACCCCTGAAGTTTGATTAAAATCAGACAATGTAGGTGGAGATGGTAGGTTTAGGTGTATGTAAGGTGGGAGGAGTTGGATCTAGATCCAGCCACACCCCTGGATCTTGTGTTCTGCAGTGAGGACCATCTCTGGAAATCCCTGACTAGAGGGGCGGTTTAACACAAGGGGTAGCACTGGGCACGTAGCTAGACCCAGAGGGCGGGCTGTCATTAAACGTCAAAATTTGATTGGCTGATGATTCTGTCACTAATGCTCGTAACAAATCAGATGTGACATCTTTCAACAAAAGGGTAGTACTATCTGTAGTGCTGGCCTCAGACTTTTTTATGTAAGATATTCCAGTTCAGCCTCAACTAAACTAATCATAGGCAATTTTGTAGACATTACACAAATGAAAATGATACCCAAATAATCAAATAAAAACATTTTTTCACACTATTTTATTTTTTATAAGGCCAGCAGAGAAGGCCCTGCTGCCCCTGACTGCCCACCGCTGGTTAAGTACTAGTAAATAGGAAATCCGTCCTTTATTAAGCATTGTTCCAGCATTAATAAGCATTAGTAAGCATTTTTATAAATACAGCTATAAATGTTTTGTTCTTGAGCAAATATATAATGTTTAATAACTGTATTTTTATACTTTATTAATGATCAATTTAACATTTCTAAATGATTACGTTATTTACAAACCAGTTATTTAGCAATTGTCTGTGGTTCAATTGTCTGTAAGATAGCTAATCTTTTGGTCTTAGCTAATGAGTGTAAATTAGAAAGTTGTAAGACCACGTGTATGTATCTTTAGATTTTGTTTATGTTGTAATTAACATGATTATCAGACTCAGAATGAGCTTTATTGGCCAGGTATGTTTACACATATGAGGAATTTGTTATAGTGACAAAGCTCCACAGTGCAACAGAATGACAGCAACGGGACAGGACACAGACAACAAAAGAACAATATACAAAATATACAAATAGGCAATGTACAAAATAGCAAAAACACTATGCAATACAGACAATCATGTGTGTCCAGGTCTGACGTGCAAATTTGAAATGGAAAAAAAAAAACTTAAATAAAAATATTTATATGTGTGGTGAATAAATTATTAACTTAATTATATAAAACTATGTTGTCAGTGCACTACAAATTAACTGGTTCTTGGATTTTTATATATTTTTGTCCCTAAGACTGACAGAAAAAGATAAGGCCTAGGAGATTTCTTAAGCTATTTAATGCAAAAAATAATAAAATAAAACAGAGGGATAAAATAAATAATTAAATAAATAAATAAAATAAAATAAAACGTATAATTAAATAAATAAATACTGATTGATTTTTTTCTAGTGATTAAAGAGATGTTTAAAAGTCTCTATCTCTGTCTCTCTCTGTCTCTCTCTCTCTCTGTCTGTCTCTCTCACCCACCTCCTCACACTCACACTTAACACACAGACTCACCCATCCCCCCACATACACAGAGCCAGTGTGATCAAATGTCTTGATAGTTTATTAATTTTCTGTTATTCATAGACCTTTTGTAAAGTCATGTAACTAATCATACTTCTTCAGAATGACTTGTTCTATGTATGTAAAAAGTTTTGAAGTGTTTGGAAGCTGCACTTTAAAGATAAGAAAATAACTGCTCTCTTTTTTACTGTAACTTTAACAAATCGCCGTTAATACACCGTTCAAGATATCCTAAATCCGTTAGCAATTTAGCATCTACTGTATATTGGCATCATGTTGACAAAGTTTGGTGTGAACTACTTGTTTCTGCTTGGAGTAGTATGAATTTATTTACAGCCTGATATTTCAAAATACCCACATTAAAATAAATGTAGCCGACTTCCTGTTGGTCGTAGCTAATGAGTGTAAATTAGAAAGTTGTAAGACCACGTGTATGTATCTTTAGATTTTGTTTATGTTGTAATTAACATGATTATCAGAATCAGGATGAGCTTTATTGGCCAGGTATGTTTACACATACGAGGAATTTGTTATAGTGACAAAGCTCCACAGTGCAACAGAATGACAGCAACGGGACAGGACACAGACAACAAAAGAACAATATACAAATATACAAATAGGCAATGTACAAAATAGCAAAAAAACACTATGCAATACAGACAATCATGTGTGTCCAGGTCTGATGTGCAAATTTGAAATGGAAAAAAAATTAAATAAAAAATATTATATGTGTGGTGAATAAATTATTAACCTAATTATATAAAATTATGTTGTCAGTGCACTACAAATTAACTGGTTCTTGGATTTTTATATATTTTTTTGTCCCTAAGACTGACAGAAAAAGATAAGGCCTAGGAGATTTCTTAAGCTACAATGCAAAAAAAAAAAAAAAAAAAATTAAATAAAATGAATAATTAAATAAATAAATAAAATAAAATAAAACGAATAATTAAATAAATAAATACTGATTGATTTTTTTCTAGTGATTAAAGAGATGTTTAAAAGTCTCTCTCTCTCTCTCTGTCTGTCTCTCTCACCCACCTCCTCACACTCACACTTAACACACAGACTCACCCATCCCCCCACATACACAGAGCCAGTGTGATCAAATGTCTTGATAGTTTATTAATTTTCTGTTATTCATAGACCTTTTGTAAAGTCATGAAACTAACCATACTTCTTCAGAATGACTTGTTCTATGTATGTAAAAAGTTTTGAAGTGTTTGGAAGCTGCACTTTAAAGATATAAGAAAATAACTGCTCTCTTTTTTACTGTAACTTTAACAAATCGCCATTAATACACCGTTCAATATATCCTAAATCCGTTAGCAATTTAGCATCTTCAGTATATTGGCATCATGTTGACAAAGTTTGGTGTGAACTACTTGTTTCTGCTTGGAGGAGTAAGAATTTATTTACAGCTTGATATTCCCCGAAAATTACATTAAAAAAAAAGATAGCCGGCTTCCTGTTGGTCGTAGCTAATGAGTGTAAATTAGAAAGTTGTCCGGCTTGATTAGAACAATTTATGTACCGAGTTTGGTGTCTGTAGCTAAAACTAACCCCCCCATTTTTGACAAAAGGTGGCGCTATAGAGCGCCTCTTCCACGCCCGTTTATGAGCTTTTTCCAGTGTCTAACTATCATTAATACTCATATGTGTGTTGAGTTTCATGACATTCTAAACATGTTATCTGCTTCAAAATCACCAGAAACAAATTTTCAAGTTTGAAACGTTGCCATGGCAACAGTATTATAGATATCAATATTCCCTTCACAGTTTTACATCGGCCGTGTTTTGACATTATTCTGATGAAGTTTGAAGCAAATTGAGTAAAAATAAGATGCTGAATTCAAAGCATTTTGAAAATGACACACTTCCTGCTGCCAGTTGGTGGCGCTATAACTTTGACTCCTAATAGTCACATCTATGCGCTCGGCATCATACAACGAACAAAACCCTGAAGTTTGATCAAAATCAGACAATGTATGTGGATGTTATTAGACGCTTCCTGTCTCTCATTTTTCGCCATAAATTCATCGCCTCGCCATGGGCAAACCGTTCGAGATATCAAAAATATCCTGGCAATTTTGCGTCCCCAATGTCTTGAGATCATGTTCACCGAGTTTGGTGGCAATCGGGTGGTAATCTTCAGAGGAGTATATCAAATTCCAGAGCATGCTTTTTTAAACAGCCCTGAATAGCCGACTTCCTGTTGGGCGGAGCCAATGACATGCAGTGTGAAAGTTGTTCAGCTCAATGAGATCTATATGTGTACCAAGTTTCATATGAATACGTGCAAGTATGTGTGAGCTATACATCAAGTTTTCTGACTGTGTTCCAGGGGGCGCCGTAGAGCCCCTGTGCCACGCCCGGGTCCCAGCCTCTGTGGCGTCCTAATGGCCGCGGATTCCAACGTGTGTGCAAATTTTCAAGAGTTTTTGAGCACGTTAAGGCCCCCAAAAGTACCCGGAAGGTTGAAAAAAAAAAATAAAAAAAAAAAAAAATAATAATCCTTTGGAAAACAATAGGGCCCTGCGCCTTACTGGCTTGGGCCCTAATAATCCTTTGGAAAACAATAGGGCCCTGCGCCTTACTGGCTTGGGCCCTAATAATCCTTAGAAAAACAAGAGGGCCCTGCGCCTTACTGGCTTGGGCCCTAATTAATTAACTAAAATAATTATAAAGAATTCTGCCTTAACTATTATCTTCCTTCTCCCCATTGTGTACAATCTCCCTCTCACTAGTAAAAATCGCTGTCTGTGCCTTTTAAACATGAGACAGACTACTCAGTTGTATATTCCACCTCAACACAAGTCGATTTCCAACAGGTGAGAGATTTCAAACCAAAATGGCTACTGCTTTCCCCATTATCAAGTGTTTAGCCACCTAGCATTAGCAAGAGTTGACAATATGACTGTTCTATAAACAGATTAGAATTTGTTATGTGATGAGGTTGACATGGGAAATCTTGTCAAGCATGAAAAACAACACAAGAGTACAGTAAACTTACCAGCTATTCAACATGGATCCTCTGGAGGCCAATGATGTCACTTCCTCTTTCCTAAAAGTCTGCAATATAATATAAATAAAAGTTCATAATTATTATTATTTTTTATTATAGGTTATATTAAGCTTGCAAAACATTTTTTTTGTTTAGTGCACCTAAAATAAGGACATAAATGGAATTCAGAACAACTGCTTAGACAAATGAAAACATGGACATCTCAGATTGTGGCAAACACAGAGGAGATTCTTGAGATGTCAAGACATAAACCAAGTGAGAATAAATAACCAAACAGGTGGAATGTTGAGGTCAGATTTCTACCGGCATGTTTACTGCATGACTGTAGAAACACGTCCCTCATGGCTTAGCATACACAGTGTTAGCTAAAGAGAGGATGTTTTCCAACCCATTATCATCCACTGAAACCAAGCTCCATCATGGATGTGAGGGGACTTTTGCATCTCTTATTTTCATGAGGGCTTGAAACATTTCACCTCTGCTTACTAAACTTATGAGCAGCTCTCAGAACTTGACATCCATTTACAGTTCACCATCAGTATTAATGTTCATCAGACCAGCTAAAACAAACAAATCACCTCAGACTGGTTACAGCTGGTTTTCAGCAAGCTATGTGCCCATGACACCTGGCACTGTAATGGTAACTTTTGCACCAACAACTGGCCCTCATAATTCCCTTGCAGACATCTGTCAAGGTAAATAATCCCTGTTGTGATTGGACATTATATTATATATATATATGTTTCTATATTCAGCAAGTAATGAGTAATGAGTAATTCAGTAAGTAAGGAGAGACCCCCCCCACATGATTGTAAAGCGCTTTGGGTGTATGGCAATACACAATAAAAGCGCTATATAAATGCATCATTCATTCATTCATTCATTCAAGGATGTATTGATAATAAACATTGATCATAAATTAATAAAACATTTAAAAGAGAAATTAAGAAATGAGAAAGAAATAAAGAAAGAAAGAAAGAAAAATAAAGAAATAAAGAAAAAACAATTGATCTAGTGTGAATGGAAAGAAACAATGCACATTACATCATGGCAAAGTTTTAGTGTTTTTTTAATAGAACTTCTTTGACTGAAAAAGCACAATCTTCTTTTAAACTATGCATTAGTATATTTTTTTAAATATACATGTATATTTTGGTATATATCTATTTGACCCTCTAACTGTAGCCCTCTCTATTCTAATTCTATTTTATCTATTTGTTGACTTGACCCTCAAACACTTGCACTCTGTTCATTTTCTGCTTGTTTTCTTTAAAAAAGGCCTCCAACACTAGCATTCTCTATTCTTTTTTTCTTATTCTATCTACTTGTTTTCTTTTTTGTTATGCGTGTATGTGTGTGTGTGTGTATTAAAAAAAACATTGATAACCGAGACTTGTCATAGCACTTGCACATTATTGCTCTTTTGTTGGTTTTAATTGCTTCCATTTTTCTCATTTGTAAGTCACTTTGGATAAAAGCGTCTGCTAAATGACTAAATGTAAATGTAAATGTATAATATATATTTTAAACTAAAAAATATAACATAATATAATATAATATTCAAAAGTTTTTTTTATTTTTTCATATTTAGCAAAAACAAATTGTTAAACATTTAAAAATAAATGTGGAAAACAACAGATTCAGCAAAACAAAAAGAAGGTAATACAAATCTTTTTTGTTTACTTGCATTCTTGTGGTTGACCTGCCATCTCTGATCCTGCGACAGCAAGAAAAACAGACACAAACAAAGTAGTGCCATTTATGCCTGTATTTTAAGTGCACTAAATACAAAAAAAGTGTTTTGCATGCTTAAATATATAATTCAAAAACTATTTATAATATAAAAAAATATATATTTAATGTGATAGTGTATTTTTATTAATTCTTAAAAGAAGTTTGCATTTTGACATGTCCAGTCTAGAAGAAAAAACATTATTAACACAATTATATAATGTGCATTGTTTTTTTTTCCATTTGCACTTGATAGTCCTTTTACAACATATATTTATTAAAAGCAAGACACTACTAAATGTGCCAGCATCAGTGAACAGTGATGGGAGACTCTCAGCAGACCACAAACACACACGATGACATTCAACATGGCATTTGCTCTTTGTTTTTATTTTTACTGGTATATCGAATGACTAAGCTGACAGTGTATTGTCTTTTATAACAGAAAATTCTGATTCAGATGTGCTCCAAAACTTGAATGACTGTCTTTAATTTTATACTTGCATTCTGAGAAAAAAGAAACTACAATATAATGAAAAAATTGAAAATCAGCAATATGTTTTTTTGCCATGTGGCACAGTGTGGAGTGATGGCTTTAGTCCAGCGAAAAGAGGGTCTCTATAATCCTGGCATGAGTTCAGGTCGAGCATTATGTAATATTTGCAGGAATGTGCCAGAAGATAAGCGAGATCTGTAGAAACAATTAGTTACATGAAATATAATCCAGCATTATGAGGTTTGAACTGATTTTCTCATCTAAGGAAGTATTTTAGGAGAGTTAAGCAGTTCAGTTCAAGAATGCAAATCACTGAACATGTTCTAGCACAGTTTGATGTAACAATTTGGCTGGAATGCAAAATCAGCCTGTATAAATGCTCATACTGCTGAAATCTACATGCACATACTGAAGTACAATGCACACTCTTTCCGGTTCCTGTAAAATTTGCCTAAAACACCTAAAAAAAGGCATATCCAAAGTAAATTGCATGCTGTTCTTGAACCATTTGGATTATATGCATGGTTTTGGTCTCTTTCACGAGTTCACACTTACATATAATAAATAGAATAAAGTGTATGCGTATTTGGCGTGCTGTCCGAGGGGAGGGCTCCGAGCTCGGAACTTTGGCCCGAACCCTGAATACCCCCCTACAGGTTAGGACAGAAATAGTTGTAAGTGCGGAGAAGGGGTGGCGGAGGGATGCTGGAAAACTGTCAAGGAACAGAGGTAAACCTGCTGTATATATACACACACCTGTTATCTTGTTAACTGGGTGATTACTGATTGAGCTCCTCCTGTGTTAATTAGGTTAATTATCTGAACGTGCTCCTCCCGAACCTTGTTAATAAAACATCATTTTGAATCACTGTAAGTCTTACTGATATTGAGTAATAGAACTTTGAACACACTGAAAAAGTAAAAACAAAAATTGTCTACATTTTTTTGTAAACAAAAGCCTGCAGATGACTATAGCTGGGAGCTATGAGCTGGAAAACACAATGGGATCACAGAATGAAGCCTTACCAAGCCACATTTCAAATTTGATAACAATACCTTAGAGAATGAGTGTTTTACACATGTTTATCTAAGTTTATGTCTAGGCGCTTCCCAAAAAAGGACACTCGGAGACTCCAAATGACCCTTTGTAACCAACGACACATAAAAAGCTGTAATACTTGAATGCTTTAATGTACAGTCATAATTTTGGGCTCTAATGAAAGGTTACACTTAGATCTATTCAATTTCACATCCAGATTCACTGTCAATAATTGCTGACGCATAGTAACTGAAGCATAAACACATTATAGTGACATTTATACACAGAATCCAAAATTTGTACACTTGTAAATAGTGTTGCTTTCGTCAACGAAAATTATGACGAAATATCGTCGTCAACGAACCTTTATCACGTGACGAAAACGAGACGAGACGTAAATGCTGGTCATGTGACGATGACGATAATTAAATGTATAATGCAATATCGTTGACGAATAAAAACGAGACTAAATGTGGTTTACAAAATAAAAACTATGCTAAAATGTCTCTTCATTTTCGTTGACCAAAACGAGACGAAACGAAATGTTATAACGTTATTTCGTCTCGTTTAGTCGCGTTATTATTTTGCAGTATTTCTGTTTCATGTGACTTAACGTTACTTCAGGGGCTGTCAGGGTCGCCAGGTTTTCGCAACAAAACCCGCCCAATTGCTACTCCAAACTTGCCCAATCGCATTTCGAGGGGGGTTCCCAGGTAAAGTTCCAGGGTCTAAATATTTGGGGACTTGGCAACACTCTGCACAGACGCAGGCGACGTCACTTCCTCAAGCTCCACTCGCGGCATTATTTAGAAGATGACAACAAACAAAGTTAAGTCTGACAGAGAAAGGGACCGATGGCCGGCTTCAGTTTACAATCAATACAAGTAACAGACACACATTTTAGTATGTTATTGTAGCTCAAGCATTCAAGCACCTTGTTTCTCTTTGTTAAACTTGAATGTAACGTTATATATTTTTTTCTGGCATTATCATGCGATGCTATTTTATTTTATTTATTGTTTTTATTTATTTAAATTTATGTGTGTGTACTTCTAACATGTTTGGTTGGTAAAATAAATGTTGTAAATTCAAATCAGAGTGTCTTTGGATGTATTCTTAAGTCTATAAGGTAACAATAATATAATAAGATAACCTTGTTTGAAATGGGTTTGGCTAAAAGAACATTTCGTCTGTACTGCTAGGTACTTATACTATATTGACTGGGTTAAATTGAATTGCATTACTAAAAAGAGACTAAAATACAATTTTCATTGACTAAAACTAGACGAAAATAGTCATCAGTTTTCGTCGACTAAAACTAGACGAAAATAGTCATGGATAATTCTGACTAAAACTAGACTAAAATGCTCAGACTTTTCGTTGACTAAAACTTGACTAGACTAAAAAGAGTATGAACGTGACTAAAACTAATAAAAACTAAAATGAGAGCTTCACACAAAGACTAGACTAAAACTAAAATGAAAACAGGCCGCCAAAAACAACACTACTTGTAAATAACATCTATTTCTAAATTCTAATCTAATTACCATTTTTTTCCCTATACTTCTATTTTTGTACATAGTACATTATTTAATTTCTGTTTTTTTCTTATATTGGTGTTATATTCCATCCCTACGGTGTTATTCCTATGCATGTCTGCACTATCATGTATGTTTGCACTATGTCTGTACTTTCTTCTGCACTGGAAGCTCCTGTCATCAGGACAAATTCCTTCTTGTGTGTAAACATACTTGTAATAAAGCTCTTCTGATTCTGATTATAGTGTTTTTTAAATGTTGTCATCATGCCCCTCAGTATATGGCTTTTTGCTGACTGGCTCCCAGACTTCATTCGATTCCATGTCAGATGTCTGTGATTATAAAAAAACAACACAAAACAGAAGTTAGCAGGAACACCTCAAAACACACACACACACACACACACACACACACACACACACACATACACATACAGGTGCATCTCAATAAATTAGAATGTCGTGAAAAAGTGAATTTTTTCTTGTAAGTTATTTCAAAAAGTGAAACTTTCATATATTTTAGATTCATTGCATGTAAAGTAAAACATTTCAAAAGTTTTTTGTTTTAATTTTGATGATTAGAGCTTACAGCTCATGAAAGTCAAAAATCAGTATCTCAAAATATTAGAATATTTACATTTGAGTTTCAATAAATGACCATCCCTACAGTATAAATTCCGGGTATCTCTTATTCTTTGAAACCACAATAATGGAGAAGACTGCTGACTTGGCAATGATCCAGAAGACGAACATTGACACCCTCCACAAAGAGGGTAAGTCACAGAGGGTCATTACTGAAAGGTGTGGCTGTTTACAGAGTGCTGTATCAAAGCATATTAAATGCAAAGTTGACTGGAAGGAAGAATTTGGGTAGGAAAAGGTGCACAGGCAACAGGGATGACAGCAAGCTTGAGAATACAGTCAAGCAAAGCTGATTCAAACACTTGGGAGAGCTTCACAAGGAGTGGACTGAAGCTGGAGTCAGTGCATCAAGAGTCACCACGCTCAGACGTCTTCAGGAAAAGGGCTACCAAGCCACTTCTGAACCAGAGACAACGTCAGAAGCATCTTACCTGGGCTGTGGAGAAAAAGAACTGGACTGTTGCTCAGTGGTCCAAAGTCCGCTTTTCAGATGAAAGAAAATTTTGCATTTCATTTGGAAATCAAGGTCCCAGAGTCTGGAGGAAGACTGGAGAGGCACAGAATCCATGTTGCTTGAAGTCCAGTGTGAAGTTTCCACAGTCAGTGATGATTTGGGCTGCCATGTCATCTGCTGGTGTTGGTCCACTGTGTTTTCTGAAGTCCACAGTCAACGCAGCCATCTACCAGGAATTTTTAGAGCACTTCATGCTTCCTTCTGCTGACAAGCTTTATGGAGATGCATGATTTCATTTTCCAGCAGGACTTGGCACCTGCCCACACTGCCAAAGGTACCAAAAGTTGGTTAAATGACCATGGTGTTACTGTGCTTGATTGCCAGCAAACTCGCCTGACCTGAACCCCATTGAGAATCTATGGGGTATTGTCAAGAGGACGATGAGAAACACCAGACCCAACAATGCAGATGACCTGAAGGCCACTGTCAAAGAAACCTGGGCTTCCATACCACCTCAGCAGTGCCACAAACTGATCACCTCCATGCCACGCCGAATTGAAGCAGTAATTAAAGCAAAGGGAGCCCCCACCAAGTATTGAGTACATATACAGTAAATTAACATACTTTCCAGAAGGCCAACAATTCACTAAAAATGTTTTTTTATTTGTCTTATGAAGTATTCTAATTTGTTAGATAGTGAATTGTGGGTTTTTGTAAATGTGAGCCTAAATCATCACAATTAAAAGAAACAAAGACTTAAACTACTTCAGTCTGTGTGCATTGAATTTAATTTAATACACGAGTTTCACAATTTGAGTTGAATTACTGAAATAAATGAACTTTTCCACGACATTCTAATTTATTGAAATGCACCTGCACACATACATACACACACACACACACAAACAGGACATAAGTGACCAGGGACGCATCAAAACACATATCTCAATATATACTGTAAAATATGTATAAGATACATAAATTTGTATAATATATATAAATATAATTATATTAATAAAAAAAACACTTACTTGTTGACAGTGTTGCATGGAGTTGTTTTCGCCTCCATGCAAAAACAACTCCTCCACTTCAATGGCTGAAACATCGCTCTTTTCGTCAAAAATGTCCTCAAACATCGCTATCTTCGTCAAAAATGTCATCTCTGTCACACCAAGCACATTATTCAACAACTTATTAGTGTAAAAAGTGTGTTTTTGTCATTCTCTTTGCTATTTGCGCATCTTGCCATCATTCAGCCCGTGAGCTCTTCATGTACGCGTTTCCGTGCGCAAGCGCGCTGGTCAGTCTAACCTTCTGCGCAGCAAGATTTGGGCATGATAGCCTGGACCGACCCCCTAAAGCATCATATCAGTCTGTTTAGAAGCTCATTGGCTATCAGAAACGACAGTCATTTGCAGACTATAATGCAATTGGATCGATCTACTGTCCATCAAAAGAGGGCAGCTTCAGATCCAATGCTGACGCTCATTAGCTTTCGCGGTATGTTGAACCCCTCTAACAGCAGCTATTGGTTCAAATGAGGTTTCAGTCAAAAGGTCAGATCTCAGCGGCCATTTTGACATCAAATATTTCCCTTTGTTTATATGAGAATAGACGCTATATTACAGAAAACACAGAAGAGTGGATAGCTCCGTCAGCTAATGTGAAATGATACTACTACATTCCGTGGATGTTATCAACATATACATGTGTTATGGACTAAATATTGTACTGAATTGGATACTCTGACCCTTTGCAGTGTAACAACCACCGTTTTTGTTGAATTTTATGGATCATGGACTATCAGGAGGCTTCATATGTGAGTTCCTTCAGTTTTGTATTTTGTTTATTTGGTTGTTGGTGGTCTGACAAAGACACTGACTGTACCAGCTGTTTGATTGTATCTTAAAATGCCTTACATCGTTCGAATCAGAAGAATCTCAGCTTTCCAGAGATATATGACATGTTCAGATTTTTTTTGTTGTTGTTTTTGTAAACTGACGAACTTAACCCCCTGCGGGGGCAGTGTACCGCCGGCGGAACACTGGAACTGCAACAGAAACCGCTTGCACATATTTACATGTGGTTTTGCAAGCGTTAACAAACCTGATGTAAAGGCACATCAAACAAACACACTTATCCTAATCATTCCTGTGAATTCTCTGGCATACAGGATGTAGGCCCAAGGCAAACTTCACAGTGATTTGTCAACAGTCTGATCCGAGCCGGTGCAATCAATCACTTTGTGTGTGTGTTTAAACCTTAGCCCTGAAGTAGGGTTAGAAATTATCCTGTATAACTGTATAGAACATTGGTTCTCGACTGGATTTGTTTCAGATGCATGGTTTAAACCAGGGGTGCCCAAACTCACTCCTGGAGGGCCGGTGTTCTGCAGAGTTTAGCTTCAACCCCCAATTAGACACACCTGAACCAGCTAATCAAGCTCTTACTAGGTATACTAGAAACTTCCTGGCAGGTGTGTTGAGGCAAGTTGGAGCTAAACTCTGCAGGACACCGGCCCTCCAGGACCGAGTTTGGCACCCCTGGTTTAAACCTTAGCCAGAGGGGGATTTGAAATGATCATGTATCAAAAACAATATAGATCTGTGGTTTTCAGCTGGATTTGTTTCAGGAATTGTTTATCATATAAAAGTAAACAAAAATGTCCTTGAAGGAATAGTTCACCCAAAAATGAAAAGTTGCTGCAAATTTACTCACCCTCAGGCCGTTCAAGATGTAGATGAGTTTGTTTGTTCAGAAACAGATTTTGATCACTGCTCAACAATGTATCCTCTGCAGTGAATGGGTGCCGTCAGAATGAGAGCCTAAACAGCTGATAAAAACAGTAATTCACAAGTAATCCACATGACTCCAAACCATCAATTAATGCCAAAAGCTGCAAATTTTTTTTTTTTTTTTTACAAATCAATTAAGACATTTTTAACTTAAAGTCATTTAGTCTGAATCAGGAGATAATTATACACAGATCAGGCACCATTTACAAGTGAAACCGTTTACACTGTTTCATGCAACCTGTTGAGTTTATAAAAGAGACAGATGAATTTGCAGTTTGAATGAATGCAAATATTATCTGCTCCTTTTGATAAGCTTATAAAGATAATTATATGCTTTGTTGCATTTCATTTTTTGCATTTAGCATTGTTTAAAGAGTACAGAAGTATAGATCTATAAAATGAAAGTGCTAGAAGCTCAGATCGTTTGATGTCAGTTTTTTTTTTTTATGTTTTAAAGAAATAATTGTGACTTATTCAGCAAGATGTATAAAATTGATCAACATTTATAATGTTACAAAAGATTTATATTTCAAATAAATCTCGTTGAACTTTCTATTTATCAAAGACATTGATTGAAAATAAAAATTGTTTCTTCAAAGATTTTTGGAAAAAGTATATCCAGAATTTCACAAAAATATGAAGCAGCACAACTGTTACAAGATTTTTTTTGAGCAGCAAATCAACATAATAGAATGATTTCTGAAGGATCATGTGACACTGAAGACTGGAGTAACGATGCTGAAAATTCAGCTTTGCATCACAGGAATAAATCACATTAATATCACATGAAAATATATTATCAATGTACAGTAAATCTGGAGTGTGTCCACCCCTCAATGAAATCAAAATACATCCAAATCGGTTAGTGGTATAAGAGATGATATTTGTATGTAAAACTAATGATATTTAATTCTCTGATTACAAGATGTCTTTCTTCTAGAAAACATCCAGTGAAAGTGGCAACTGGATTTATCATCCTGTTTAATGTCATCTGGTACAGTTCAAACATTTGTCATTAACTGGATGTTTGCTTCAAGACCGAATGCTCCGGCATAAACCGCTGGATTGTGGTTTTGCTCTTTACCATAGCAACAGAACCTGATCGCGCTGGCCACGCAGGAAGTGCTACAACAAGGACAACAGGAAGTGCCCTGGCTCCGTCGGCCAGGCTTCGAAGAATTCCAGGAAGTTATTGTACTGTGTGGAATGAGCACTGGAATGCAGCATGTCTGCAGAGCAGCGAGGTCCCTGGCCATGTTGTGAGTCACCAGGAGATGGCTTTTGAAGATAACAGCTCATTTTTATTAATGCATATGTGGCATAACGCTGCAGAGGCTGAACCTGTCTGGGTCCTACATCGGCCTGACTATACATTTCTTCTTCACACGACACAGAAAGATCATTAAGTAAAACTGAAACTATTAAAAACACAATTCTTACTTGAAATAAAGCTGAAATATAATAAAATATAAATGTTAAATGAAAAACTTAAGCTAAATGAAAATTACAAATGCTGGCAACTAACTGAAATAAGTTGAAGCGCTATATCTGAATTACAATAACTAAATAAATAAATTAAATTAAAATGGAACTAAAACTAAAATAAAAAATACATTGTGTAAACAGTACTATTTGAAAAATAAATAAAAATGACAAAAGCACATAAAGCCTTGTTTGCAAGCAGAGGAATGTACACGCATGTTTTGTGGCACTGTCGTGAACACATGTCGAAGACTGACAGGGAAGAGAAGAAACTATTGAATGAAGTCATTATTTTTATTTTATTTTCACACAAAAGGTATTCACGTAGCTTCATAAAATTAAGGTTGAACCATGATGCCACATGGACTATTTTAATGATGTCCTTACTACCTTTCTGGGCCTTGAAAGTTTCAATTTCATTGCTGCATATGCAGGGTCAGAAAGCTCTCGGAATTCATCAAATATGTTAATTTGTATGTTAACAAAGGTCTTATGGGTTTGGAACTACGTGAGGGTGAGCAATTAATGACAGCATTTTAATTTTTGGTTTAACTATCCCTTTAAATGAAAATTGAAAATATAAAAATATATTTTAAAACAAAATCTAAAGTATAATTGTATATTTGGCACTGAGATAGATTATTTATGTATATATGTATATATATATATATACACATATATTTATATATATATATATATATATTATATATATATATATATATATATATCTAGCACCACGCTTCAGACACGCCCTCCGTCAAGCGTTGACACCGACGAGCCAGAGCGCGCACACACACACGTCACACACCGGATGTGTGTGCACTCAGATCACTTGGACATGGTTGTGTACAAGAGGTAAAAAACGATATAAATACTGTTCGTTTTCTCACACAAAACGCTCGTTTCGTGTCTTAGGCCATCAATGTGTAGTTATGTTTAATTGTTTAATTTTGATTTCTCTGTGCATGTTCTTTTTCCCTCTTATAGAGACAGTCACCTATATCTGCCATTATATGACTGACAGACTAGAACGGTTTGACCTAAAAACATCAAAATTGGATCTACTGAAGAAAAAAAGACACCTACATCTTGGATGCCCTTGGGGTAAGCTGATAGATACCAAATTTTAATTTCAAAGTGAACTATCCCTTTAAGGAGCAGGTTGGATTGTAGCGTGGTAGAAGACTAGTTAGGTATGCAGGAGCTAAACCATTAAGGGCCTTATAGGTAAGTCATAATATTTTGCAACTGATACGGAACTTAATAGGTAGCCAGTTCAGATACTGTAAAATTGGGGTAATATGATCATATTTTCTTGACCTGGTAAGGACTCCAGCCACTGCATTTTGGACTACCTGTAGCTTGTTTATTGAAGATGCAGGACAACCAGCTAACAGTGCATTATAATAGTCCAGTCTAGAGGTTATGAATGCATGAATTAGCTTTTCTGCATCGGAAACAGGTAACATGTTTCGTAGCATGGCAGTGTTTCTAAGATGGAAGAATGCTGTTTTTGTAACATTGGAAATATGATTTTCAAAAGACAAAATGCTGTCTAATATAACACCCAGATTTTTGACTGTATTGGAAGTAACAGTACACCCGTCTAGTTGCAAATTGTTATCCAAGAGATTCTGTGTACTGTTTTTTGGTTCAATAATATCTCTGTCTAATCTGAATTTAATAGGATAAAATTATTGGTTATCCAATCTTTTACATTTTTAACACACTCTATTAGCTTAGATAATTTAGAAGTTTCATCTGGTCTTGTTGAGATATAGTTGAGTATCATCAGCATAACAATGGAAACTAATCCATATTTTCTAATAATATTACCAGTGGGCAACATGTATATTTAAAATAGCAGAGGACATAGGACAGATCCTTGTGGTACTCCATACTTTACTGGTGAAAATTGAGATGACTCCCCGTTTAAATAAACAAAGTGTTAGCGATCTGACAGGTGTTACATGTCAGTTTCTGTTTAGTTCCCGTTTACCCTTATTTGGTATTTCCTGTCCTTGTTTCGTGTAATTAGTTCATCATCGTTAAGTCCTATCACCTGTGTTTGATTAATCATCCTGTTTAGCTCATTCGTTTGTCCCTTTATAAGTCCTGAGTTCTCCCCTTGTCTTTGTCGGTGTTTAACGTTAGTAAATGGTTTATGTGTGCTGAAGCTAATAAAGACTCCTTTTCAACTACTCCTTCGTCGTGCGCTACTTACTACAGCCCATACCGGTAACAACAGGTAGGATCTAAACCATCTTAAAGCCTGCCCTTGAATACCCGTATAGTTTTGTAATCGATCTATGAGTATGTCATGCTATATTCTATATTGTCGAAAGCAGCACTAAGATCAAGTAAAACTAGCAATGAGATGCAGCCTTGGTCTGACGCAAGAAGCAAGTCATTTGTAATTTTAACAAGTGCAATTTATGTGCTGTGATGGGGCCTGAAACCTGACTGAAATTTTTTTTTTTTGCAAGAAGGAGCACAATTGAGCAGACACAACTTTTTCTAAAATTTTTGACATAAGCGGAAGATTTGAGATGGGTCTGTAATTTGCCAGTTCACTAGGATCTAGTTGTGGTTTCTTAATAAGAGGCTTAATAACCGCCAGCTTGAATGGTTTTGGGATGTGACCTAAAGATAACGATAAGTTAATAATATTGAGAAGCGGTTCTTCTGCTACAGGTAACAACTCTTTCAGTTATTTAGTGACTACAGGATCTAATACGCATGTTGTTGGTTTAGATGCAGTGATAAGTTAATTTAGCTCTTCCTGTAGTTGTAAAAGCACTGCAGTTTTTCTTTGGGTGCGATGAATGAAGCTGAAGTACTACGCTGCAGAATCTATATTTGTTATTGTATTTCTGATGATGTTCTATTTTATCAGTGAAGAAATTATAAAGTTATTACTATTAAACTGTGGGGGAATATTTAGAACGGTTGGCGTCTGGTTATTTGTTAATCTAGCCACTGTGCTAAATAAAAACCTTGGATTGTTTTGGTTATTTTCTATGAGTTTGCGGATATGCTTTGCCCTGGCAGCTTTTAAAGCCTGTCTACAGCTGGACATACTGTTTTTCTACGCAATTCTAAAAACTTCCAAGTTAGTTTTTCTCCATTTGCGCTCAAGATTATGAGTTTCTTTCTTGAGAGAATGGGTATAACTTTTGTACCATGGCGCAGTACGTTTTTCTCGAACCTTTTTCTAGTCTAGTTCATGTGTATTTATGGGTACACAGAGCAATTGAGATAAATCAGGCAGGTTTACTAAGGCAAGTTCTGTATGGGCAAACACTACTAAAATCTAGTTAGTCTACTCTTTTCCTTCAGACTAATTTGCTTTTTATTCCATCTCTCAGTTTCTCTTTCAATTGATCCTCCTCTAGTTCAACATTCTTAACTGGCAACATCCCTGGCCAATCAGAGCATTCCGGAAGGTTCTGCCTGACAGTCAATCTCTCTAACGCGTGGACAGAGGTGTGCAGGCTGGAGGGCAGGGGTGTAAGGTCAAAGGTCAACCCTGGTGGCTAAGCTTTAGCAGAAAACATGGCTTTGACAGTCTGAGCGACACACTTTCTTCTTGCTGACATGGAAATCCTCAAAGCTCGTCAAAACATACCCTCCCTCGACTGGCTTTTATTGGATTAACATAAGAGATCTGAAAGAGCCTAACAGTAAATAAATTAAACACATCCTTTCCAAATAACTTTCTAAACTGCACGCTGGACATGACAGTCTCATATGCAAAGTTGATTCAGAGGACAAAGTTTGTGCTTCTAAAGCTCAGAAGAATTAATGGAGTTGTCAATTTCAGTTAATGCTTATTTTATCTCATGTACTGTAACTACTATTATTTTAAAGGTTTTTAGTTAACCATAATAACCCTGATAAAAATAGACAAAAAATAGTCAATAGTTGACATATACAGGTGCATCTCAATAAATTAGAATGTCGTGAAAAACATTTGAGTTTCAATAAATGACCATCCATACAGTATAAATTCTGGGTATCTCTTGTTCTTTGAAACCACAATAATGGGGAACACTGCTGACTTGGCAATGATCCAGAAGACGAACATTGACACCCTCCACAAAGAGGGAAAGTCACAGAAGGTCATTACTGAAAGGTGTGGCTGTTTACAGAGTGCTGTATCAAAGCATATTAAATGCAAAGTTGACTGGAAGGAAAAATTTGGGTAGGAAAAGGTGCACAAGCAACAGGGATGACCGCAAGCTTGAGAATACAATCAAGCAAAGCTGATTCAAACACTTGGGAGAGCTTCACAAGGAGTGGACTGAAGCTGGAGTCACCACGCTCAGACGTCTTCAGGAAAAGGGCTACCAAGCCACTTCTGAACCAGAGACAACGTCAGAAGCATCTTACCTGGGCTGTGGAGAAAAAGAACTGGACTGTTGCTCAGTGGTCCAAAGTCCTCTTTTCAGATGAAAGTAAACTTTGCATTTCATTTGGAAGTCAAGGTCCCAGAGTCTGGAGGAAGAGTGGAGAGGCACAGAATCCATGTTGATTGAAGTCCAGTGTGAAGTTTCCACAGTCAGTGATGATTTGGGCTGCCATGTCATCCGCTGGTGTTGGTCCATTGTGTTTTCTGAAGTACACAGTCAACGCAGCCATCTACCAGGAAAGTTTAGAGCACTTCATGCTTCCTTCTGCTGACAAGCTTTATGGAGATGCTGATTTCATTTTCCAGCAGGACCACACTGCCAAAGGTACCAAAAGCTGGTTCAATGACCATGGTGTTACTGTGCTTGATTGGCCAGCAAACTCGCCTGACCTGGTCAAGAGGAAGATGAGGAGAAGAAGATTTTTTTTATTTGTCACATACACGATTATATAGAGAGTATATAACCAGTGAAATGTATTCTCTGCATTTAACCCATCCTAAGTGAACACACACCCGGAGCAGTGGGCAGCCATGTTACGGCGCCTGGGGAGCAGTTGGGGGTTCGGTGCCTTGCTCAAGGACACCTCAGTCGTGGTATTGAAGGAGGAGAGAGCGCTGGTTATTCACTCCCCCAAGTCCACACCAGACCCAACAATGCAGATGAGCTGAAGGCCACTGTCAAAGAAACCTGGGCTTCCATACCACCTCAGCAGTGCCACAAACTGATCACCTCCATGCCACGCCGAATTGAGGCAGTAATTAAAGCAAAAGGAGCCCTACAAGTATTGAGTACATATACAGTAAATGAACATACTTTCCAGAAGGCCAACAATTCACTAAAACATTTTTTTATTGGTCTTATGAAGTATTCTAATTTGTTGAGATAGTGAATTGGTGGGTTTTTGTTAAATGTGAGCCTAAATCATCACAATTAAAAGAACCAAAGACTTAAACTACTTCAGTCTGTGTGCATTGAATTTATTTAATACACGAGTTTCACAATTTGAGTTGAATTACTGAAATAAATGAACTTTTCCATGACATTCTAATTTATTGAGATGCACCTGTAGTAAGTACTATAAATCTATACAATTAATTTGGATAGCAGCTCAGATGATTTAAACTTGAAAGAATTTGATAAGAAATGTTTAAGATCTCTCCCTAAACTCTAGCAGAGACTGAAATCAAATCACATTTATTTAAGTTAATATTGCAAAATTCAGCTTTAAATCTGCTGTAAAGCAGCTCTACAGAATATAATAGTGTCATTATTCGGTTCAATGTTGATTCAGTTCAGTTCAATAACAGTGTCAGTGTTGCAAAGTTCATCAACACCTAGACAAAATTAAGATTTAAGAGATTACTTTCATAATGTGAAACTACTTTGCATCTGTCACTCCAGATGAAAAACAAATACTGAAAAATCCATATGTAAACCAACAGCATATCATATTCCTCAATAAATACATTTTAAACATCCTTTTCTGACAAAATAGACTTCAATTAAACACTTAAGTGACTCCAATGTGAATGCGTTGCAAAGTGTTTCAGAAACGGAAAGCAAAGCAGACAAAATACACGAACGTGTTTGTCTTTATAAATGTTACAGAGGAAAATTCTTGATTGAATTTTTTGATTGAATTCAGAACAGTGCAAATAAAAGATCCTGAATGACTGAAGCAGCAGCAGGAAGGTGTGCGTGTGTGTGTAGTGATCCTGTGTGTGATTCTATGGTGTGTTTGGTGTAGAAAATACCTTGTTGGCTCACACTCCTAGTGTGTGTTTCAGCGGTGAGGTTAATGACTTTGACCTCTGATGAATCCCTCCTGTTACTGCCATGTGGTTTAGTGAAACTCAGGAGATAAAGATCAGGATCTGTTTACCTAAAAATCGCACACACTTTCATGCCAAACCGGAGAACAGCAAAACAAGTGTCAAATTGTGTTGAACATGGTGAAAGTGATGTAAAATTACTGATTGTCAAAAGCACCTCTGATATAATGCAATAATATGCAGTGGCATATGAATATAAATGCCTCAATCGTCATTCGTATAATGTTGAAAACATACTGATCACAATAACCCAGTATCTCAAATAAACTCTGTGGTGACCAGTAATATTAACGTTTTGATTTATGTGCAGCTAGGAGATGAATGTATTGCATATTGCGTTTATTCACTTAAGTATGAACCATTTACACTTTATTTTTAGGTCATACTTTCAAAACGAGCACAATCGCTGTATTGTTTTTTTAAAGAGTTAATTTAATATTAGCATATTATTATTCTCATTCTTTTCAACTACATAGCCCCTCTAGTATTATGCAAAGTTACTACCTATCCGATATGTCAAAATGGAAAGTTCAATTTTTTAAATATCCATATTTATTTAC